>BSBM01000829.1:1012500-1302500 GCA_027924585.1 Larix kaempferi
GAAACAATGAGTTAGAAAAAACATGTGGACCAAAGTACCACAATGCTTATTAATAAAATTTAAAAAAACAAGTTTTGGCTCAGGAATTGTGGTTTATCACCACGTTTCTCTTCGACACTCGCCATCAAAATACGTATAAAAATAACACGTCTTTACATCCTCTTCCTTTTAAATCCTCATCGCAAAGTAATAAATAAGGATTATTATGCATGCACATCCTCACCTTACAATGTCAATTGGGTCCAGGCACATAGACAACCATAAATTATCAAATGTGTTAAAGAGTAAGCCTTTCCAATAAAATTAAGACCCACCCTTCAAACTTAATCACCGAGTCCAATTTATGCAAATATTTTCGAAGTGGGGGGAAGGTTTGGCATTAAATGGTGTAAACGTTGGGGAATAAATGGTTTATATGTTGTACAAGGGCACGTGCATGGGTGTGGGCGCGTGTGCGATCCTCACGTGTACGTGCAAAAAACATGCATGCACGGCCCTGTTACTAGTTAAAAAAAAATAGAGCTCTCTGTTTCCCAGGAATTCTACCAAAATCACGGGTTCACTTCTTCCGCGGCTTTCAAGCTCTCACAGGTTTCTCATTGGCTCACACTCATTGATATTTTGGACACTCTTTGATCTATTGGACACAAAATCACCCTTGGAATCTATCAAACATCTTCAGTGTTCTTGGAATCTAGTGGATTCATTCAAGCTACCAGTTTCCATTGCAAGTGGAGATCATTTCTATAGAGGTATGGTGAATTGTAAATGAGTCTTTTCATTCACAAGATTTGAGATGAGCCCATGCCTTTTTGTTTTTGTCATATTCCCACAACAATATCCATGCATAAACAACAATCAATTTGACAAGAAGATTTCCCAAGTTCACATCTAAAAAAACTCATATGAACACTAGACAAGATGAAGTATGCAACCTCCTCATTGTGTAATTAGTTCCCAAGTTAATTTTGTTCTTTTCACCTCTTATTATGCTAGCAAAAAAAACCACACACTCACTAAACATAACTAAAAATATCACTTCAACTCATCCACAAAACCTCAACTCTCTCATCTCTTATTCAATACCATTGTATGGAATGATGATATCTGTAAGTATATGCACCTTTCCTTTCTCTATGAATCCAAATATGATAATTTTCATATATATTTACCATCCTTACAATATCTCCTCACCTCTAACAATGATTTTTTTTCCAAAAACCAAGACTTCCCACTTCATGCTCTATTCAACACGATGATTGTTCGTATAGTCCCTAGTTCCCCACTCTCCAACACCTCCCCACCCTAGATATTGCACATTGAAAGGGAAAATTATATTTCTCCTAATCACCCTTCCCAAGACCATGATCTTTGTTAGAAACCTTTGCATCCTCCTAAAGGTTTTGCACAAAACAAGGTATACATTCATTCTATTGTGATGCATTGTTGAATTCAACCATGGGTATTTTAAACTCAAAACCACATTCTATCATCTCAAGGTTTATATATCTAAGGAAATAGTTTGTTGTTGTTTCTTCAACTCCTTAATGTGTTATATAATCTAGTAATTTATGATGGTAAAGGACATTGCCTCAAATGGAAGGATATACCATTCCACTAGGAAGACAAAGCAATCAAACTAGGTGCAAAGTCCTAGAATTGATAACATTAAGGGAGAAAGTAAAAAATGCAATTAATTAAGGTTACCTTATTTGATGTAGAAAAACTATCAAACTATTCCCCAAGGCATATCTAGCCATCTCTGTTGTAGGGTGTTACTACCATAATTTTTAGGAATTCGTGGCCAAGCAAGACACTAGTTTCTCCTCTCTACACTTGACCAAACATCATCTATATTGATTGGAATTGTAAGGGATAATGATGTTTATTCGAACACAAATAAACCAACATAGTTTGTAGTTGTATATGTTAATTTGTAAAGTGGTAAGCTATGTTGGAATGTGTCAGGTTCATTGTATAATGGCACTAATATCTTATTTGTTATTTCTTTTGCAAGGGTAGGATTGATAGTTGTGTTAAAGAGACTTTTGGAGATGGGAAAATCACGAAATGCAAAAAAAAAATAGAAGGAATCTTCCCATTGAAAAGGTCAATGACTTAAGAGAAAAGGCCAGGTTGGGAATGGAAAGATTGAGACATGGTCCTATGATTGCCCCAGATCATGCCACTGATCCTAACACAGTTTTTGACATGACAACCTCTTGTTCAGAACCACGGGTAAAGCAGTCGCATCCAACGGACCCAACTCAAATTCCAACATCAACACAATCTCCAACCAACAATCCATCAAAGAGTCAACGAGTCATTCTAAATTTCCTCATGGCACAAGAATTTTGGGAGATGTTGCATGTGTAGAGATGGACATACAAGCCTTGTTTAATTTTCAATCTCCCCAAGAAGACCACAACCCTGTCGACCACACTCCCATTATGGCCCAATCTATGAACAAAGCACCACAACAAACAAGCTCCAGTATTCATGTCTCATGTCCACCCTCCCTACCTTCACTGTCCAGTGTAAGAAGAAGAACTCCTAGACGTATTCATGTGGATGAGAGTGCTATGTCGAGGCTTGAAGGCAAGTTGCCAAAACGCATTATTGAATGGCAATGCAACAAAATTGTGAAAGAATATTTTGAATCCAAAGGTGATGCAGGTAAATGCCAATTACTACTATGTTTGTTAAAGTCACGTTATTTAGTTGTTGTTAGGAGAATTTTGGGAATAAATATGGTTAAAAGTTCAGAGGCCAACAGTCATATTGTTAGAAATATCCAATCTGCATTTAATGCGATTGGGAATAAGTCTCGTACAAAATATATTTGTGTGTCTTGTCATGTTTTAGCGGAATCAGTTCTAAGCAAGTCCACAAGGCAACGTCGCCTGCTATCACACACTTCTCACATACTCAAATTAAATAGAAAAACTATTAAAAAGTACTATGTTATAAGAGAAAATATTGACACTCCGAGTGGAAACAATTGTTGGGCTTTTGTTGGTAGGTTGCCTCGTGCAGATTGAAAGCTAATTGATGTTGTTAAGGAGTTAGTACAAAATTTTTGGCATGATCATACTATACCTTCATCAAACCAAAGAGACGTGCTAAAACTGAGAAAAGGTTCTACTGAACGTGAGACCCATGTTAAACACTTCCTTGACACCACACAGACTGAACTCTATGAGAGATTCAGGAATGAGCACACACAATTGAACCTTGGCCAAAGGTCCTTTGAGAAATGCAAACCATGGTATGTTCGTATATGCATTGATCGGAACACTTATTGTAGATACCACGTAGAATATGAATATTATTATGACACATATAAACATATATTTTGTGATTTGCATACTAACATTGTGTAAGGCTGCAATGAATCCATACTACCACCGAATGCATCAAGAGACTTTATCCACAACATCATGTGTCCAAGGCCTGAAGGACAAAAGTATTATCAAAAATCGTGTCTATATGGGACATGTTCTATGTGCAGTGGGTTTTCTCTTTTGAACCGTTGCATTCATGAAAGAAAGGACACAAAATTTGGCATGATGGGTGTGGATATGCAGAGCTTCAAGTACGTGACCTATCAATTAGACAGTGTCAGAGAATGTAAAAAGATTGCATTGGTAAATTCACAGGTACAAATGAATATTGCATATTTTTCATATTGCACGTTCAATTTATGGCATATACATTTTTCCAAAGGCCACATTGTAATATTTCCCTTGTTTCCATGGTAATAGGTAATGGTATGTGACTTCTTGATGGAATTTTACGAGAAAACCGAGCAGTATGTTCAACATGTGCATGTAGCAAGATGGCAAGATGAGCAGTACAGAAAATGCAGGGACACATTTCCCGTTGGAACCATAGTGTCAATTGTGGATTTTGCAGAAAATTATACCCTTCAGCCACAAAATGAAATCCAGAGTCAATACTACCATTCAGACCAAGTCAGCATCATGGTACATACTATGTATAGGCATGGGCCAGAGAGCAGCAATGACAAGAGGATAATACTGAAGGAGACAAACTTTTACATAAGTGATGATAGAACCCATGATCTGCATTATGTGCAACATTGTTTTCGAATTTTCTATGATCAATTGAAGGAGAGAGATATACAGATGGATCAGCATTGGATATGGTCGGATGGTTGTGCGGGCCAGTTCAAAAATGCCCAAGTATTCCAATGGATGAGTACTTTGCATAAGACTTGCAATGTGTCACATATCTGGAACTATTTTGAGACCGGGCATGGAAAAGGCGAGCATGATGGGGCCGGTGCATGCATCAAGACCGCACTATGAAGGGAAGAGATGAGGTTTGATAGGGAACCTCATATCCGAGATGCAGAATCCATAGTTCAATGGTGCTCTGCAACAATGTCAGAATGAGCAAGAGATCAACAAACATCATCGGTGGTAGGATGTGTGGTGAGAAATTTTTGGCTAGTGGTTGACATAGATTGATCGCGTTCCTATAGTTTTGGAGCAGTACAAGGAACACGTGGATTTCATTCAGTTCAAAGCTCAAACAACCACATATTTGAAATATGGACACAAAAGCTTGCATGCTTTTGCAACCCTTGCAGCAGCGGTGAATGGGATGAATGTGAATGCATGGACTGGGTTGATGAATGGGATCGTGTGTCACTTGTAGTAGAACAACGTGCAGTTGTTGAAACAACCCAGTTAGAGGAGGGCTAGTCAGCAATTTCTACAAATTATGAGCATATCTTAGATCTTGTACAACCAGGACACATATACACAGTTGTTGCACCAAAAGACAATGAATGGGGCATGGATTATTGGTTGGCACGGTGCATCCAAGGTAAGCAAACCCTCTACGGATCATTAATCGATGATGAAGGAATTGAATTTCCTACTGGCTCGATGGTGGTTAAGGGGGGATATCTTACACTAGATGGGAATTCAAGAAAGACTAGCGGGCATGTATTCATGGATTACAGACTAGGTTCAGTGGTGTATCACTACACAAACTTGATCATTGGCACAAACATCCATCTTCAGACAATGTCAAGCAAGAGCTCAACCAAGGTACGCTACTACCTACCTCATTCAGAGCATGAGAGATTGATGGAGACAATTAGCAACAGAGAGGATCCAGATGGATTTATTGAATGAGGCCAATCAACTTTACATAAGAGAAAGAATTGCATCAAAGAATGTTATGTTCTACATCGAGGTATGTGTAGTTTTATGTTATTTCGTTGGTACATGCATTTTTTATTGATACATACATACATACATACATACATGTCTTTGCCTATGTTTTTTATTTTTCCTATATGTATTAAACTGTTCCATGCTTCTCTTTTATGTTGAATAAAATGGTGATGTGATTTGGATCAAATTTGAGTAAATTGAGTTAGTATTTTCTTAATTATCTCTATTTATGTTTGTAGCATTTGAAGATAGTGGTTTTGATAGGTTCTCAAGATTAGAATTACCTAGGCTTTAGGAAAAAATTTGAAGTACATAGTCTATTACAATGGTCTTGAAAATTTAACTTAGTAGATGAAACCTTCTAGGAATCCATGTATGGATAGAAGGGTCTTCCACTTGGGGTAGGGAGTTATCATAAGGTTTCAAGGGTGGTATTTTTGAGATCTATACTTGAGAGGGGCCTGTCATCATCATAGATAACCACTTAGAGGGACTTTTCATCATCAACACCAACATCATCTCTAGGCTCCTCATCAACATCTCCATCATCATCATATTCTTAATCATCACCATCACCATCACCACCATTTTCAATGTCTCCATCATCGCCACCATCATCAACATCTTCATCATCGCCACCATCTTCATCATCAACATTAACTCTAACCCTAACCCTAATTCAATTTCCTTCTATAACTCTAGCCCCAACCCTCACCCAAACCCTACCACTAATCCATATTCTTCATCATTGCCATCCCCATCACCATCACCATCACCATCTCCATCACCATCATCGTCACCATCACCATTGCAGAGTTGACCCCCGTGTGCAAAAATTGCACACTCCCTCACTGAGCAAAACCCTAGTTTCCAAGATGGACGTTTAATATGGCAACGGGGAAACGGGACTGGAAGAGAGGGGCACCCTTGGCACTATCCCGACATCCTGAATCCAATGGAGTTGACGGTCTGTCGATCGGAGCCACAGTCGTCATTCTATGGCTTGTTCTGTCTCACATCCAAAGGGCCTTCAGGGACACCTCCTGGATACCTGCCGGGGGCATAGAAGTCCAACCGTGCAACAAAATCAGGCTTCAGGGATTCTTGCAGGTGTGTCTAGGCAGGTTTTGCTCGAGAACATTGGTCGTAAGTGCCCAACGGACGATGTTGCAGAGTTGTTCCCCGTGTGCAAAAATTGCACACTCCCTCACTAAGCAAAACCCTAGTTTCCAAGATGGACGTTCAAGATGGCACCAGGGCCACGGGACTGGAAGAGAGGGGTGCCCCTGGCACTATCCTGGTGTCCTAAATCCAACAGAGTCAATGGTTCATCGATTGGAGCCACGGTCGTCATCCTATGGCTCGTTCCGTCTCGCATCCAAAAGGCCTTCAAGGACACCTGTTGGATACCTGTCGGGGGCATATAAGTCCAACCATGCAGCAAAACCAGGCTCCGGGTAGTCCTGTAGGTGTGTCTAGGTAGGTTTCGGGTGGGAACACTCGTTGTAAGTGCCTAGAGGATGATTTTGAAGAGTTGACCCCCGTGTGCAAAAATTGCACACTCCCTCACTAAGAAAAACCCTAGTTTCCAAGATGGACGTACAAGATGGCACCGAGGCCACGTGACTGAAGGAGAGGGATGCCCCTGGCACTATCCTAGCATCCTGAATTTAACGAAGTCGACAGTTCGTCGATCAGATCCAGAGTCGTCATTCTATGGCTCGTTCCATCTCGCATCCAAAAGGCCTTCAGGGACACCTGCTCGATACCTACTGGGGGCATAGAAGTCCAACCGTGCAGCAAAACCAGGTTCCGGGGAGTCGTTTAGGTGTGTCTAGGTAGGTTCTGGTTGGGAACGCTAGCCATAAGTGCCCGCTGGACAATTTTCCAAAGTTGACCCCAATGTGAGGGCCATCCAAATTTGCTTAAGGGGGTCATTTCTCGTCCGGAGGCCCCTGGGCGTGCGTGGCAACTGTGGACAGGTCCACTATGGCCATGTGGACCTGTGGGGGCCGATGGAATCCAAGTCCGCTCGCCCGTTTGGGTTCTGTGGCCCCGGGGCAAATCCTCTAGGTGTCCCTAAATGGCCACGGGGTGCCCGACTAGAATGCCTGTGGCACCCGGACCGTGGCTCGGTTCATGAATCCGTCGACTCCAGCGGGTTCGAGACGGCACATTTCAGCTAGGGGACCCCCCACAACATCCCCCGAAGACCCAGAAGTGGTGCCAATGAGCCATCTCCGGAGCTAAGGTTTTGCTCAGTAATGGCCATTCCATATTCGCTCAAGGGGGCCATTTCTCGTCCAGAGGCCCCTGGGTGTGCATGGCCACCGTGGACAGGTCCACTGTGGCCACGTGGACCTGTGGCGGCCAACAAAATCCAAGTCTGCTCGCCAATTTGGGTTTTGTGGCCCCGAGGCAAATCCTCAAGGTGTCCCTGAACGGCCCCGGGGTGCCCGAGTAGAGTGCCTGTAGCACCCGGACCGTGGCTCAGTTTGTGAATCCGTCAACTTCAGCGAGTCTGAGACGGCGGGTTTCAGCTAGGGGACCCCCCACAGCATGCCCCAAAGACTTGGAAGCAGTGCCAATGGGCCATCCCCAAAGCTAGGGTTTTTCTTAGTGAAGGCCATTCCAGATTCGCTCAAGGGGGCCATTTCTCGTCCAGAGGCATAAGAAGATCAATTTTCGACAAAACAATGTAGTTAGCAGAAGAAGATCAATTTTCGATAAAAAAAATGTAGTTATTACATGTGGAGGCAGTAGTTTCCCATGGAAAACGAGTGTAGGGTTGAGCAGAGGAAAGAAGTTGGGAAATGGGCTATTACATTAGCTTTTCCGATGGGAAAGCGGTTTACAGAAGGAAATATGGTGGTTGTAGGTGCCAAAGCATAGATACCTACAGCCGCCCATCATAAAAGCTAATGTAATAGCCCATTTCCCAACATCTTTCCTCTGCTCAACCCTACACTCGTTTTCCACAGGAAATTGCTGCCTCCACATGTAATAACTACATTGTTTTGTCGAAAATTGATCTTCTTCTACCTCTGGATGAGAAATGGCCCTCTTGAGTGAATCTGGAATGGCCTTCGGCTGCTATGGGAATTCTAGTCAGGAACCCCAGGGCCATTCAAGGACACTTTGGGCATTTTCTCCGTGGTCCCAGACCCGCCGGAGTCGACGGATTCGTGAACCAAGCCATGGTCTGGGTGCCACGGGCATTCTAGTAGGGCACCCCGGGGCCGTTCAGTGACACCTGGAGGATTTTCCCCCAGGGCCACGGAACCCAAACCGGTGAGCGGACTTGGATTCCGTCAGCCCCCACAGATCCACGTGGCCATTGTTGACCTGTCCACGGTGGCCACACACGCCCGGGGGCATCCAGATGAGAAATGGCCCCCTTGAGAAAATCTGGAATGGCCATCACTGACCAAAACCCTAGCTCCGAAGATGGCTCGTTGGCACCGCTTCCGGGTCTTCGAGGGATGCTCTGGGGGGTCCCTTAGCTGAAACCTGCCGTCCTGGACCCGTCGGAGTTGACGGATTCACGAACCAAGCCACGGTCCGGGTGCCACGGGCATTCTAGTCGGGCACCCCAGGGTCATTCAGGGACACTTGGAGGATTTGCCCCGGGGCCACGGAACCCAAACCGGCAAGTGGACTTGGATTTCATTGGGCCCCACAGGTCCACATGGCCATTGTGGACCTGTCCACAGTGGCCACGCATGCCCTGGGGCATCCGGACAAGAAATGCCCCTCTTAAGCGAATCTGGAATGGCCATCACTGAGCAAAACCCTAGCTCCGAAGATGGCTCATTGGAACTGCTTCTGGGTCTTCGGGGGATGCTGTGGGGGGTCCCCTAGTTGAAACCCGCCATCCCAGAACCGTCGAAGTCGACGGATTCATGAACCGATCCACGGTCTGAGTGCCACAATCATTCTAGTCGGGCACCCCAGGTTCGTTCAGGGACACCTGGAGGATTTGCCCCGGGGCCACGGAACCCAAACCGGCGAGCGGACTTGGATTTCGTCAGCCCCCACAGGTCCATGTGGCCATTGTGGACTTGTCCATGGTGGCCATGTATGCTCGAGGGCATCCCAACTAGAAATGGCCCCATTGAGCGAATCTGGAATGGTCGTCACTGAGCAAAACCCTAGCTCCGGAGATGGCTCGTTGGCACCACTTTTGGGTCTTCGGGGGACACTGTGGGGGGTCCCTAAGCTGAAACCCGCCATCCTGGACCCACCAGAGTCGACGGATTTAGGAACCGAGCCACAGTTCTTGTGCCACGGGCATTCTAGTCGAGCAACCCGGGGCCGTTCAGGGACACCTAGAGGATTTGCCCTAGGACCACGAAACCCAACCCGACAAGAGGAGTTAGATTCTGTCACCTCCCATAGGTCCATGTGGCCATTGTGGACCTGTCCACAATGGCCACGCATGCCCAAGGGCATCCGGATGAGAAATGGCCCCCTTGAGCAAATTTGGAATGGCCATCACTGAGCAAAACCCTAGCTCCAAAGATGGCTCGTTGGCACCTCTCCCGGGTCTTCGGGGGACACTGTGAGGGGTCCCCTAGCTGAAATCCACCATCCTGGACCCACCGGAGTTGATGGATTCACGAACTGAGCCACAGTCCAGGTGCCATGGGCATTCTAGTCGGGCACCCCGGCGTCGTTCAGGGACACCTAGAGGATTTGCCCCGGGACCACGGAACCCAAACCGACGAGCAGACTTGGATTTCGTCAGCCCCCACAGGTCCACGTGGCCATAGTGGACCTATCCACGGTGGCCACGCACGCTCGAGGGCCTCCGAACAAGAAATGGCCCCCTTAAGCAAATTTGGATGGCCCCCACATTAGGGTCAGCTTTGGAAAATCGTCCAGCGGGTACTTATGGCTAGCGTTCCCAATCGGAACCTACCTAGACACACCTACACGACTCCCCGGAACCTGGTTTTGCTGCACGGTTGGACTTCTATGCCCCCGGTAGGTATCCAATAGGTGTCCCTGAAGGCCTTTTGGATGTGAGATGGAACGAGCCATAGAATGATGACCATGGATCCAATCAATGAACCGTCGAATCCGTTAGATTCAAGATGCCAGGATAGTGCCAGGGGCATCTCTCTCCTCTGGTCCCATGGCCCCGGTGCCATCTTATACGTCCATCTTGGAAACTAGGGTTTTGCTCAGTGAGGGAGTGTGCAATTTTTTCACACGAGGGTCAACTCTGCAAAATTGTCCACCGGGAAGTTACATCCAGCGTTCCCAAATGGAACCTACCTAAACACACCTACAGGACTCCCTGGAGCTTGGTTTTGCTACACAGTTGGACTTCTATGCCCCCGGCAGGTATCCAGCAGGTGTCCCTGAAGTCCGTTTGGATGTGAGATGGAATGAGCCATAGAATGACGACCGTGGCTCCGATCGACGAACCTTCGAATCCATTGGATTCAAGACGCCAAGATAGTGCTAGGGGCACCCCTCTCCTCTGGTCCAGTGGCCCCGGTGCCATCTTGTATGTCCATCTTGGAAACTAGGGTTTTGCTCAGTGAGGGAGTGTGCAATTTTTGCACACGGGGGCCAACTCTGCAAAACCATCCGCCGAGCACTTACGGCTAGCGTTCCTGGCCAGAACCTGCCTAGACACACCTGCAGGACTCCCCGAAGCTCGGTTTTGCTGCACGGTTAGACTTCTATGCCCCGGGTAGGTATCCAGCAAGTTTCCCTAAAGGCCTTTTGGATGCAAGATGGAACGAGCCATAGAATGATGACCGTGGCTCCGATCGATGAACCATCGACTCCGTTGGATTCAGGATGCCAGGATAGTACTAGGGGCACCCCTCTCCTCAGGTCCCGTTGCCTCGGTGCTATCTTGAACATCCATCTTGGAAACTAGGGTTTTTCTCAGTGAGGGAGTGTGCAATTTTTGCACATGGGGGTCAACTCTGCAAAATTGTCCGTCGGGCACTTACGACGAGCATTCCCAGCCGGAACCTACCTAGACACACCTGCAGGACTCCCCGGAGTCCATTTTTGCTACACGGTTGGACTTATATGCCCCCAGCAGGTATCCAACAGGTGTCCCTAAAGGCCTTTTGGATGCGAGACGGAACGAGCCATAGAATTATGACCGTGGCTTCGATCGACGAACCGTCAACTCCATTGGATTCAGGACATCGGGATAGTTCCAAGGGCACCCCTCGCCTCTGGTCCCATGGCCCCAGTGCCATCTTGAATGTCCATCTTGGAAACTAGGGTTTTGTTCAATGAGGGACTGTGCAATTTTTGCACACGGGGGTCAACTCTGCAAAATCATCCGCCGGGCACTTATGATGAGTATGATGGTGATGATGACGGTGATGGTGACAGTGATGGTCATGGTGATGGTGATGGTGATGAAGATGATGATGATGGAGAAGATGATGATGATGGAGATGTTGATGAGGAACCTAGAGTTAGAGTTAGAGTTAGAGTTAGAGTTAGAGTTAGAGTTAGGGTTAGAGTTAGAGTTAATGATGATGATGGATATGGTGGTGATGGTGACGATGACGGTAATGGTGATGGTGATGATGAGGATGAATAAGATGGCTTAGTGCTAGGGTTTGGGTGAGGGTTAGGGCTAGAGTTATAGAAGGAAATTGAATTAGGGTTAGAGTTAGAGTTAATGATGATGATGAAGATGGTGGTGATGATGAAGACGTTGACGGTGGCGGTGATGGTGATGGTGAGGATGAAGAAGATGGTTTAGTGCTAGCGTTTGGGTGAGGGTTAGGGCTAGAGTTAGATTTAATGATGATGATAAAGACATGATGATGATGGTGACGATGACGGTGATGGTGATGGTGATGGTGAGGATGAAGAAGATGGCTTAGTTCTAGGGTTTGGGTGAGGGTTAGGGATAGAATCATAGAAGGAAATTGAATTAGGGTTAGAGTTAGAGTTAATGATGATGATGAAGACGTGATGATGATGGTGATGGTGATGGTGATGGTGATGGTGATGGTGAGGATGAAGAAGATGGCTTAGTGCTAGGGTTTGGGTGAGGGTTAGGGCTAGAATCATAGAAGGAAATTGAATTAGGGTTAGAGTTAGAGTTAATGATGATGATGATGGTGACGGTGATGGTGATGGGGATGGTGATGGTGAGGATGAAGAAGATGGCTTAGTGCTAGGGTTTGGGTGAGGGTTAGGGCTAGACTTATATAAGGAAATTGAATTAGGGTTAGAGTTAGAGTTAATGATGATCATGAAGATGGTGGTGATGATGAATATGTTGATAGTGATGGTGATGGTGATGGTGAGGATGAATAAGATGGTTTAGTGCTAGTGTTTGGCTGATGGTATGTGCTAGGGTTTGGGAATATGGTTTGGAAATAGTTATTCATTGAATCTCATAATTTTCCTATAAATCACATCCATGGGGTAGACTTGAAGAAGAGAATAGTTGTAAGGTCATGTGGGAAGAAAGAGCTTGGAGATCAAACACCTCATTCTCTCATCTTTACCATTCATTGTATTCATTCTTACTTGAGTTATTTCATTAAGGAAGTAAGTGTTCTTCAGTCACTATAGCTAGAGAGATATTTTAATAAGGAAAATGACCCATCCCAAGGAGAGTGTTGGAGCTAAATTGCCTCAAATCATTTTTTCTCAAATGATGTTACACATTTGTATGCTTTTCCATTTGAAGAATATATGAGTTTTGTTTTTTCCATCCATTTATTGTATTTGAATTACATTCTTGTATTTAATATTATGGTATGATTGCTTGCATGCTTCTTAGTTATTTATTTTCTATTATAGTACTCTCATGCTTGTCAAATAAATAACCATTGTACATTGTCTCGCTCACAACTTGGATATATTAACAAATTTTGCTCATCATTGCAACAAAATCCCTAAAATAGATTGACTACTCCATTTTGGGTTTAGAATCTTGATCAGTTAATCTTACTTACTAGGTTGTTTTTAGTTGTTTTATAACCTCTAGTGACATGCAAAATCATTAACTAGCATGCAAACTCACTTAGAAACCCTTGTAAGGAATCCAGGTTTTTGGAATTTTATTTTGCATGATCTTGGTGACTTGCACATTTTTTCTCTTTTTCTCAGAAGAGTTCAATGGTAGAATCCCTAATTTTCGTTAGTGTTCCATAGTGGCCAATGTAATATGCATGCAAATTCATTTCATAGGAAGTGTAACTATTTACTTGTGTAACTTGCATAGTTATCTTTGTAACAAGTTGTGAATTTTTAGTTAGATTTAATTGTATGTTTTGTCAGTAGCTTAGCTTGAGGGAAACTTTAAATTTTCCAAGAATTGTAAGTTGATGTTCTTGTAATTTTACATCTCATCAACCATTATTATTAATTAAATCACTTAAGGGATAGAAGGTGGACTCATAATTCCTAAGTGTCTAATCACATAAATGGATTATCATTTTTCATTTGCACATGGATTCATAACTAAGGGCACTATATACTACCTTTTGAATTGTTATTTTTATTTATATTATTTAAACTCATCTCAAAAGAATAGTTAAGAATTTAATCAATTACCACTTGTAGTCATTTCCATTATGTCACGTCCCCTCCCATCGTTCCCGAGCAAGGCAGAGAACATGACACTAAAACCACTTGCGTAGGTTTGGTAACTTCTAGAATGTAAATGATTAGATGATTGTAAACATTCATTCAATAAACCATAAACATTTAGGATATGTTGTGTGTAATTTCTTAAGACAAATTTGTGAAATAATAACCATTCAAATAACATGCAATTAACACTATGATCCACAGATGAGAGTTCTGAATCGAAGACAAAATCATGTATGCAAAAATGTAATCAAGGACAAACTCATATACACAAGTGCAAATCTATCTATTAATATGCAAAAATGATCCAATCATGTACAATTTTTGGAAAAATGGAACATCGTTCCCAGCGTCTATATAATGGCAACTCGTGCCCCATATAAAAAAAAGGAAACTCGTGCCCTGTACAAAATATGGCCCATGGTGCCCTGTACAAAATATGGCAACTCGTGCCGAAAATGCCACATCATGGCTACTGTACATAGGAGGGTCTCTCAATCCTCTTTCCCACCCTCGGAGATCCTAGGTGCATCTCCAAAATCATTCTTCCTCTTCTTCGTGCTAGAGGAAGCTGGCTCCTTCCGCCGTCTTTGAGCACGTCCCCCTGAGCCCTGAAATGACAACAATAATATGTCAAGTTTTCCTGGCAATTATACAGGTATAAAACATAATTTCAAACTAAAAATAGTTTTCAAATCTTGGATAACTCACCACATGCGAGACTGTAAGTCGTGAGGGAGTATCCCTCCTCCGTGATCCAAGTCTCTCGGAAATGCCACCCTACAACATTTAGAACAATCAGATCAATGCTGAAACTAGATGCATATAGTAATTTCCATTAAAATTGAATGAGAGTTAAATGATAAACTAGTCAATCTCACCATGAACAAAATCGGTTGGTCTTCGAGGCTGGCGGATGGAGCAGTCGGCTGGAAAGCCTGCTCCGATGCTAGGGTGTACGATAAAGGGGAGGATGTAGCCACATCAACGGTGGCTACACCACTGGGGGTAACAGTGGAAGAAAGGGGCATGGCAGGAGGAGGCATGGACTAGGGTGGGGGAAGTGGAGATGTACGTCTAGGGCTATAAACCCCAACTGGCTGTAGTATGGATGGGCGCACCCTAGAAGGGGAAGCGAGTGTGGTGGGGGAATGTGGGAGGGGGAGATATTTGTGTTGCGGTAGAGGGATGGGTGACTGTGGATGGGTGGTGTGCCATGGTCAGATGGGGGAGGGTGGGAACATGGGAAACTGATACGGAGGTGGAGTTGGATATGATGTGTAAGGGGGAGCTGGATGGAATTGTGGTGCTATATAGGAGGGGGGGGGCTGGATGGAAGGGGTTGGGGAATGGGGCATGTATTCCAGGGGATACAACTGGCATATAGGGTGGCCGAAAGGTCAGGGAGGGAGGAATAATGGCACTGGCAGGCCGAGGTGCTCGCACTTGCATACACATTTATAACTTCATGGTTTAATATACAAAAATATAAATATACATAGACTAGTCATCGTATTTGAAATTAAATTTATGCTTTAATACACACAATACCTACGCACGGGGAGAACTGTTGTTCCCCGGCGGCGGTGGCTGGTCGCTGGAGCCCGCGGACACCTATGCGAACACTACAATTTTTAGACTGAATTTATAAAAACAATATTAACAATATTAAACACAATGAAAATGAGAATGACAATGATGGTACTTAAAAAACATGACTGCAATAAATTTATATTCAATTTAGATGATATCCAATATTCTGAAAGGATAGAAGGTGGCATGGCATGAAATTAAAATTAAATAAGGTGAGAGGACATAGAAGGTGACATGGTGAGCTTTTCCTTTTCTAGAGTCATCTCCATGAGTAGGTGAGCTTTTCCTTTTCTAGATTCATCCCCATGAGTAGGTGAGCTTTTCCTTTGGCCCTAGAGAGATGTGCAGTGTCTCATAAGCAAATGGAATTCATGTCCATTTACAAATTTGAATTGGAAACCTATGTAATGTGTTCGGGTTCTTGGTGAAGAGTTCCTAGGTTTTGATGTCTTCTTATAGATTTGTAGTTTCCTAGAAGCTTGATTCACCCAGTGGAAAAGTATTTGCATCCCTAGAGTGAGGATCTTGAGTCCCTTTATTTCCATAACATTTACATCATCAAATAAAATGGCATCTCATTGTTTAAATTTACAAATAGGTGCTAAATAGCAGTTAAGTTAGTGTGCATGTTATTTAATACACTTTAGAGTGTTGAGCATTAGAAAAAGGAAGAAAGAGAAATCTTTTTCATGGTTAACTTACTTAAAATCTTGAATGTGCCATGTTCTTTTGCATTGAATGAGTAATTATGTGTTCTTGATTGAATAGATATGTTGTCAGAATGATATCACTTGATTGAAATCAAAGAAATCTTGAGTGAAATGAGTTAAATGAGTATTCTTGATGCCAAATATTTTATCGAGTTGAATTTGAATCAAGATAATAGCAAGGCCCCATAGACCATATTTGTAAGATTATCGCTCTTCCTTATGGGACTTACATCCTTTTCAAAAACTTTAGTGACAATACATGTGATAAGTTGTTTTACCTTGTTTATATGTCTTTCCTAATAGCATGTTCTAGGAGTAGTAGTATGATTACTTTCAGTCTCAAGTATTAGAATAAATTGGAAATCTTGTGATAATAAACTAGGGTAATAAGGACATGAGAAACATCAGGTTCTTGAATTTCTAGAAGCTTGGCCACTATGAAGACGTTGACGGTGATGGTGATGGTGGTGACAACATTAATGACAAAGGCTTCAGGAATGGCAAAGAAGATGATGATGTGGATGGCTTGAAGAACACACATGGCATGAAGAACCATGTAGGTGGGCATTGGAGCCATTGGAACACCTAATGAGCCAAATGACCCATTCTGTGGTCATTTGTGGTTTGATGGGGCAGTGGAATCCTTAGTGAGGGTCCATGCTACCATTTGATGATGGGCTTGATGTCCATTGAAAGCATGTTGATTAAATAATAAATGATTGACTCTTGATGGTGGAACCCACATTAAAACCCACATACAAATTGAATCAACCCTTATCTAATGGCACTTACGATGGATATTGAAGCCCTTGAACCTTGAAGATGTCCATATGTGGAATCCTTGATGTATGGTGATGAAGACATAATGTATTGTTGCCTTGGGGTTCTTGGAATTGTTTGTGGTCTATTGTTGTGGGTGTGATGGAGCCCTTTACCTTATAATTGCTTGACGAAACCTTTGATGCTGAAGTATTTAAACATGATGATGTGGAAGCCCACAAAAAAAATGAGGAAGCCCTAAGTTTCTAATGTGGCCTTTGATGTGGTTGTGTGAAGTCAAACCAAAACAAGCATGCAAATAAAACATTGTATGTGAACTATTATGTGTCCATTCAAAGGACAAAGTCAGCTCAACAATTAAAAATAAAAATAAAATGAAAATTACATAGACAGGTCGATTGAATATCATGTGATATGATGTGCATGTACAACAGAAAGACATGACGATCTAGACAATATGAAGAGACTAATGATATTTTGGGAAGTAGTTTGGTGAAAGGAGAGAATGATGTATTTGTGTATATCCTGGTTAAAATTATGACAGAGTGATGATGAGCAGAAAGTGATATAAATGTGGATATGTTTGATATCTTGACAGCAGAATGATAAATTGCCTATGGTTAATGATAGTTTGATGACAGGTTAAAGATGTGAATGTAGATAGAATATCGATATGTTTGAGAAGATGCTGGACATGATGAAACAGGGACAGAATGATGATTGAAGACAAGGTGCTGGCAACAGATTGATGAATGAGATGATGTGAATAATGACATGACTGTGATATGTATGATATGTGACAACTATGTAATCGTAAATACAAGCAGGGTCTTGTATCCATTTTCTTAGTAGGATCTAAGAAAAACTAGGCTGGGTCCTAGATGATGAGTTGGTGCTCATTCTATCAGTTGGTGCTGAATTGCCTCACGGTTGTAGTCGTTGAACCAAATACAAAAGAATACAAAAACTATATCTAGTCTCATATTATGTGTTGATGTGTTTCATTAGTTGATAGTTAGTTCATTGATGAATATGATGTGAATGTGAAATGATGATATAAGAGTTGGTGATTGAAGTTGAAATTAAATAAAGAATAGGCTCATTGATTCACCCCCCCCCTCTTAGTGAGCATTGTGTCTAACACAAATGTTTATAGTTTTGTTAGGTTTTCATGTTTGATAAGGCTTCATTTTTTTTTGGTGGGATTATACGAATTTATATCTCCCAAATAAATTAGACAATATTATAAACACAACTATAAAATATGATGATAATATGGTAATTACTCAATGTTAATTAATTTGTAATTACTAAACACAAATTACTCGTAACTGGATCTAATTATTCAAAGTAAAGAAGTTACCTGTGTGTATGGTGCCACAATCTCCTCTGCTGCTGCCATGGCTCCATCGAGGTCAAAGGAACTGACGTCCTCCCACCTGGGGGGTGGAGACCCGGCACCGAATAACTGAACATTAAAACAAATAAAGTCAATAATGTGTAATTCAAAGTTGACTATATTAAACAATACGATATCAAATAAAATACAACAAATACTTGAACATTAAATAAAACAATAGAAAACCTGATCCATGAAGCTCCTTGTGGCATGCTGCTGCATATCACCATGGCAAGAATGACCACAGTGAAAACAATGATGTGCCATTGTTCCAGCAGAACTAGAAGGCCCCTCTTGGGTTCCACTTGTACCCAACATGTCTCGACCACCACCCATAGACTATGCAGTTGTCTGTGTCTCATCGATGTCCTCCCGGCTCTGGGAAGACATGGCCACAAATTTGGTATGTCTAAGCAAGTCATGTGTGGCACGTCTGACAGAGTCATGAATCTCATCTAGATCGCTACCAAACCCGGGTGGCTGAGGAGGGGGGTTTGGCTCTCTCCTGGGTGCAGGAGGTCCTCTAAGCGGGTTGCGGTGTGCTTGAGGTCGATCTTGGGCAGAGCCAAGACCGACACCCTGAAACTCAGTGATGTCAAAATAGTTGACATGGTACCCTAGCTCAAACTTAGCCCACAATTTTTGAAGAAAATACTGCGGGACCTCCAAATTGTTGCACAGGGGCCTGTCAAACACCATGAACCACCTCTATCTCTAGTTATCTCTCCATGGCTGGTAAATGCACCAGTCCATGCAAACACGAGGCCTCGTCAAAGATGGAGGATGTCTGGTCGAGGGAACTGTGAACTTGCTATACAACTGGGCTTTGCTGATGTTGAGGTCTTTTATTTGCTCTTTGGACAACCCAGTGGAGTAGTGTTCCCTCATTCGAGCCCTGTATTGGCTCAAGTTTTTTATCTCAATGTGGGAAATATTGATTGATTCAATAATGTTTTGAAGTGATGAATCCAAGGAAACCCAAGAGGGTTCCCTGGTACTATTCAATTCATTACTTAGTGCCCTCAATTGATTTAAGTCTTGGTGTAATTGATCTTCAGGGTTTTCATTGGGTTCATGGTCGGTTCCCATATTCTCTTCCGGAGGTCGGGTTTCATCAGATGGTGGTGGTGTGTCTGACATCTTGTTAGGTGTGTAGATGGCCTACAATTAAATTTCCTTGGTTTTTTAATGGATTGTAATTTTTTTTTAAAAATTAAAATTCAAATGGAAAACAAAAATAAAGACAAATTTGTGCTTTGAGGAGCACTTACCTAGAGAAACAGACGACACCGTGGTGTAAGGGCGACTTCTTGGTGTTTACAATGACGGGGGTGCACGAGGATGCGTTCGCGGAGTTGAAGGTGCACTCATAGGTTGGTAATTTAGCTCATGGGTCTGTCAAAAATGACAAAACCTGTGAGCTCTATTTTTTTATTGATAAAAAAGCAGAGGCGCACACGCGCCACTAACGCGTGCACACCAATATGTGCATACGCTTGAAGGGCGCGTGCGCGCCCCTTTTGTCCATGTGGGCTGAACCACATGGACATTCGGCATTGCTGAAGCAGGGACGTGTGCGCGCCTTTGGAGGACGTGCGTGTCCTTTTTTTTTTCTGCTCACGCACCCTTGTTGCGGTTATTTTGGGTACCAGCTTCGTGCGGGTACCCTGATATTGATGATGAAGAGGATGGTGATGATGATGACAATGACGATCATCATGATGATGACAACGATGTCGACGAAGATGATCATGATCATGATCATTTTAATGATGACGATAATGATGTTGGTGATGATAACAATGATGATCATCATCATGTCGACGATGATGATGAAGATGATGGTGATGATGATGATGATATATAAAAAGAACCTGATACTTAGAAGATATTCAATTGATGTATTTCAATCCCCATTGGGATCTTCATGATCAGGAGATCTAGAGAATTAGGAGAGGCTAATCGAATGAGAAAAAATACATGGCATATAAATTGTTATCAAAACCCTTGAAACCTGCTTGGTATGCGGATAGCTAAGAATAAATCATGATATTTAATTATTTTTCAAAGCCCCAATCAACGACCTCCAAATTCCACTGAGCATTAAGTCATCATCCCTATTTAAATTGTTCAGGTTCAACTCTATCTCCATATGATATTTTACTCTTTGTATTTGTGATGTTTGACAATATGATGATGATGCTACTAATGATTTATATTTACTTTTATTTTATTTTATTTTTATTTAGATGATTAATTTTTTTTTATTATTATATATATATAACAAAATTTTAAAAAATTACAAAATAAAAACAAAGGAACAAAAAAACATAATTGCATGCTACCTCCCACTCAACACTCCATACTAGCAAGTAGCACTCCATACTTGTGAGCATATTGGCATGCTGAAAAAATACTCAATCGACTATCAGCAGAGAAGCAACCTTGACTACCTCCAACACCTCAATAGACTTAGCAATCAGAGATGTCACCCACTTTAGCAAATAATATCATAAAGGGTGATATTCCAATACCATTATTCCTCCAAAATCCATGAGTTACCAAACCCTTGCTGTTTTTGTTGGATTCATTTAGTCATTGAAATTTTAGTCATTTAGGATCATCCCCCATAACAAACCCTCCATTCAAGGGAAAGATTTTTATTTTCCCCCATATACCCTACTTCTAGATATTTGATTTTCCTCTTTCAATTTCCCCCATACACTCGGTTAGTAAATACATGGCCTTAGGAATTGTATTTCCTTCACATGTTGTGTGACACAAATTCGATTTTAGGGATTCGTAATCTCATGCAATTTGGAGAGAGTGCTAATAGGACCAAAATAAATCTTTCCCTCTTTTTTCCCTTACTTTACCCTTGAGTCATTTCCAGGGGTTGTTGGAGGGACTAAACCCATTGTCACACTAACACACCAAAAAGGAAGTAACCAAGCCCCTCTTGCTCATAAATTTTCCACATATCACAGGAAGCAGGGTCCCATGAATTCATATGAGTTTATATGCATAAGAGTTTGCTTGAAAGAAAATAGAAGCATTCAAATCCAATTTATGATTTAAAATTCATGCATTCTCTCCAAATGTCAAGTGGTGGATTCTAAGAAGCTATAAGATTTATGTCCCATTGAACAACTTTGTTGTCATTAGTTGGACATCAAAAATATTATCTTATCTTTTATCCTTCTGTAAACATTTTACAAGAGAAAATACCTTGGCGAGACTCGATACAGAAACAAATACAAGCACTAAATAACATATAAACGAACCTATGAATTCATTTTATGTCAGAAACCACCTCTAGAAGGAAGTATTGGCCACATTTAGGAGCTAAAAATGTTTTAGGCACTTCATCAAATGATGGATTCTAAACTTCCACAATAACTCCCAACAACCCATTTTAGGAACCTATGTCAACCCTTCTCTTTACTATGTTAGTATATTGTTGTTGGACGCATATGCTTTGTAAGTCATCCCGTAGTATTTGTTGATCCATAGTTTATATTAACCCATAGTATTGACCCATAGTATTGGATGCATATGCTTTGTAAGTCGTCCTGTAGTATTATATGTCCCATGGTTTTGACTCATAGTATTGGGCATAGAATTAGTATATAAGTGTGTGTTGAGGTCATTGAAGGCACCATGAAGTTAATTGTATTGAGCTTGCTCAAAGGAGGTTGCCACCTCGAAGTGGCCCGTGATCAATATAAAAGTGATTCTGAGTTCTATTATTTCTGATATCTTGTGTATTTGCATTAATTAATTATTGCAGGTTCATCACATCTGGTATCAGAGCACTTTCTTGGGCTTGTTGGGTGAAATTTCTGCCAATTTTTTTTTTTCGCATCTGTTGCAGCTTCGGATTTGGGAATAATCCCTATCCGCTTAACTATGGGAAGTACTTGGGAATAATCCCTCAAAATCATTGTGAGGAGTACCACAGGAACCCCAAAGTAGCTGGCCCATTGAGATGACCTTCCAGCGAAAAGGGCAACGACCCCTACCTAATTGACTAGTTCCCACCCGTGAGGTAAACCAAGAGTTGTCGTTTGTGGCAAAGCGGTTATTAGTTTTACCTGAGCCATGGAGTGAGGGGTGCTGCCCCAATACACAAGCCGTCAGACAGCATTGGTGGCCGAGTGAAACACCTGAACTATTAGGAAGCCGTACATACTTGGGGTCCATATCTATTTTCAGTTGAACTGTTGCCGATCACTTCCACTCCAGATCCAACCGTTTCATATCTATTCTAAAATTCATTCCAGATCCAATTGCCATTTCAGATCCAACTGTTTTCGATCCCTTCCGCGTCGTTGCGCCGCTGTTGCCGATCCATTTCTGAAAAAAAAAAAAAAATAGAGTATAAAACTCAGTTTTTTCTCCATATCTCCCTTGTTTTCTCTCTTTTTCCCTTGAAATTTTCGGGGAACCCCTGTCATCCCATTTTGCATCTTTCATTCCTGAGGACCCTATCCCCAATTCCCCTTCCCAAAGCCTGAAATCCCATATTTGTCTATTTTTAGGGTTTGCCATAACTTCCTCATATTTCAGCCAATCACCTTCAAATTTTACCACAGAGTTCCTTTCTGAATTCTGCTTCTTTGTCCCTCTCTGCCAAATTTTTCTCATTCTATCACCCCGCTTCTGAAATCCCCCTTTTTTATTTCTTGTCCTTTCGATAATGTCCAAAATCTAGTCAAACCCCAATTACCAATTAGATTGTTTCCCCAATCCAAATTTCCCTTTACTAAATCGGCTTCTGTTTGTGTTTTTCTACCCATTCCACCAAAAAAAATAAAAAAACCTGCTTATGGTTGTCACCCGTGTAGGAGCACACACCATGGAGGAAGCACTTGCAGCCATCCAAACCAAACTCCAAGATCTGGATGAAAAATTTCTCAGCCTCCATCTTCAGCATTCAGCCATGAACAATACCAGACAGCCAGAATCTTTTGCAGCCACCGGGTTCTCTTCTTCCAGCAATTTTCATGGGCTGAAGCTTGATTTTCCTCGCTTCAATGGTACTGATTCGACTGGATGGATATATCGAGCAAAACAATATTTCAGTCTGCATAATACTTCTGATGCCTAGAAAGTTCCACTTACATCCTTTCATTTGGAACATAAATCCCTTCAATGGTACCATTGGTACATCAAAGCTCATCCCGAGCCAAACTAGACAGATTTTTGCCAACTCATTTTGCCACGATTTGGTCCTAGTGTTTTTTATGATTTCACAGGAGCACTCACTAAACTTCACCAAATTGGCACAGTGAGAGAGTATCAGACAGAACTTGAGAAATTGGCCAATCACACAGAAGGATTGTCTGATGAATTCTACAGGAGTTGTTTTCTCAGTGGTCTCAAGGATGAAATCCGCTCAGAGGTCAAAATATTTTGTCCCAACACAATGATGTAAGTCCTAGGGTTGGCTAAGCTGGCCGAGGACAAGATTGCAACTCAACAATGCTCCAAACCCACCTTTGTTCCCTTCAGAAATATGGGTTCCCAATGACCTCCCATCACGCCTGCTCCTCAACCAACTCCTATCAAGCATTTGTCTGAAATAGAAATGCACGCACGTCGAGAAAAAGGGCTTTGCAATAATTGTGATGAGAAATTCACTTGGGGACATAGATGTGTTCAACAAAAGATCTATCTCTTGGATGTGGATTCTCCACCTGCCTTAGAACTTGGTGAAGAAGCTACAGATACAGTAGATGATCAGGTCGACATTCAACACCCTCCTGTTGACACCCCATCTCAGGACAACCCAACCAAGATCCCTCTCCATTCAACCATGAACAATACCAGACAGCCAAAATCTTTTGCAGCCACCGAGTTCTCTTCTTCCAGCAATTTTCATGGGCCGAAGCTTGATTTTTCTCGCTTCAATGGTACTGATTCGACTAGATGGATATATCGAGCAAAACAATATTTCAGTTTGCATAATACTTCTGATGCCTAGAAAGTTCCACTTACATCCTTTCATTTGGAACATAAAGCCCTTCAATGGTACCGTTGGTACATCAAAGCTCATCCCGAGCCAAACTAGACAGATTTTTGCCAACTCATTTTGCCACGATTTGGTCCTAGTGTTTTTGATGATTTCACAGGAGCAATCACTAAACTTCACCAAATTGGCACAGTGAGAGAGTATCAGACAGAATTTGAGAAATTGGCCAATCACACAGAAGGATTTTCTGATGAATTCTACAGGAGTTGTTTTCTCAGTGGTCTCAAGGATGAAATCCGCTCAGAGGTCAAAATGTTTTGTCCCAACACAATGATGTAAGTCCTAGGGTTGGCTAAGCTGGCCGAGGACAAGATTGCAACTCAACAACGCTCCAAACCCACCTTTGTTCCCTTCAGAAATATGGGTTCCCAATGACCTCCCATCACGCCTGCTCCTCAACCAACTCCTATCAAGCATTTGTCTGAAATAGAAATGCATGCACGCCGAGAAAAAGGGCTTTGCAATAATTGTGATGAGAAATTCACTTGGGGACATAGATGTGTTCAACAAAAGATCTATCTCTTGGATGTGGATTCTCCACCTGCCTTAGAACTTGGTGAAGAAGCTACAGATACAGTAGATGATCAGGTCGACATTCAACACCCTCCTGTTGACACCCCATCTCAGGACAACCCAACCGAGATCCCTCTCCATGCTGTAACCGGTGTCACCACCCCATAAACAATGCGGGCCAGGGGATACTTCAAGAAGCTCCCTCTTACCATACTCATTGATTCTGGTAGCACTCATAACTTCATTGACCCTCGGATTGCCAAACAGGCTGATTGTTTTGTCCATCCTTGCTCCAACTCTGACATGTTTGACTTTTCCTTAGGCGGATGTGATGTGGTTTTGGGCGTTCAATGGTTATGCACACTTGGCCCCATCTTATGGGATTTTGCTGAATTTTGGATGTAGTTTAAAGTCAATGGGACACAACACAAATTTATGGGCTTACAACCAGGGTCTCTCTGCATCATCAGTTCACATCGCCTAGAAAAAATCCTTAAGAAGAATTCGCATGGTGTCATCGCTCAGCTCAATTCCATTCAGCTGCACCCATCAACAGTCTCCACTACTTCCTTGGATAGATATGCAGGTATCTTTGCTAAACCAATGCGCTTGCTACCTTCAAGAGACCTTTCCAGTAAGAATTTAGCCACATCTACCTCTCAGTAGGAAATGATGGCTATTTTGCATGCAGTACAGAAGTGGCAGCCATCCCTATTAGGGAATTATTTATGCATCAAGACTGATCTCCAAAGTCTGGAAACTTTCCTGGAACAATGGGTCTCCTCCCCAACACACCTGAAATGGGTTATCCAACTCATGGGTTATGACTATGCGACCACTTACCAAAAGGGTAAGGACAATATGGTGGAAGATGCTCCTCCTCGCACATTTGACGACCCAGTCTCTCTTACAGTTATTTCCCTGCTTGTTCCAAATTGGTTGCAATCTGTTCAACGAGGCTATCTCTTCTATGAACTCCATGCTTCTTCATCAGTAGGGCACTCTAGGTTCCTCAAAACATATGACCAGCAACAATGTAACTTCTTTTGGCAGGGACTAAAAATGACAATTCAATAGATGGTGGCTGAAGATGATACTTTCCAAGTCAACAAGGGTGAAACGACACTCCTTTCAGGATTGCTCAAACCCTTGCTCATCCCTACACAGCTTTGGCCAACTATTTCTATGGATTTCCTAGCAGCGCTCTGGTGGTACAATAACACATCTCAAAGGACACCATATGAAGCATTCTATGGAAAAACACCGCCAGCTCTTCTTCCATACACCCTTAGCAGCTCCTTAGTTCAGGCAATTGACTCGGTTCTTCGAAACCGCGATCAGATTCTTCTCATTCTGCAGGACAATCTTCACATGGCCAGAATTCACCTGAAACAACAAGCCGATCAGCACCATTCTGAGCGCATTTTCCACGCAGCTGACAAGGTTCTTCTTCATCTATAGCCTTCCAAGCAATCCTCCTTGACACTCCCAAGGCATCAGTGGCCCGAAATGCAACCCGAGGATGCTACCGGGGAACCACTCCTTCAGATCTTGCAGCAATTTCTCCAACCAAAGCTTTGAGGACAAAGCTTTTTCTAAGGGAGAGGGGATGTTAAGAACCTATTTTAACCCTTCTCTTTACTATGTTAGTATATTGTTGTTGGACACATATGCTTTGTAAGTCGTCCCGTAGTATTTTTTGATCCGTAGTTTATATTAGCCCATAGTATTGACCCATAGTATTGGAAGCATATGCTTTGTAAGTCGTCCCGTAGTATTATATGTCCCATGGTTTTGACTCATAGTATTGGGCATAGACTTAGTATATAAGTGTGTGTTGAGGTCATTGAAGGCACCGTGAAGTTAATTGTATTGAGCTTGCTCAAAGGAGGTTGCCCCCTCGAAGTGGCCCGTGATCAATATAAAAGTGATTCTGAGTTCTATTATTTCTGATATCTTGCATATTTGCATTAATTAATTATTGCAGGTTCATCACACCCTTGCAATTAGGAGTTACATCTCATCTCCATGAAAGAATGAAGCTAGTTTTGCATACCTATTGAATGTAAGGTGGGTACTGAATCTTGATATTGTATGATTTTATTATTTTGTTCACAATTTTCCAACCAAATAAAACACATATATAATCAAATCCTCTATGAAACAAACAATATAGTTTTACATAATAGTTGAATAAATGCTTGATGGGTATCCGATCTCACCATGGTTTGATTGTTGTATTAATGGCATTGCTCTATCAAAAAATAAACACCCAATACACTTGAAATCCAAGAATCCCAACTAGAATTTTATTTAAATAATAAAATAATCAATTGAAAGAAGAAGAAAAACCAGGGAAATTGGTATGTGACATTATTGTAGAATTGTAGGTTTTAGAAGTATAAGTTTTTTCTTTGCTTGCATTGGGATTCTGATAAATGTTACCACCCGGTTTTTGAATATGTTTTTCTATTCTTGCTCTTCAATATATGATATATATTTCAAAGAAAAGAGTGACTTTGTGTCTTGGCTTCAACAAGAAATGGTTCACTTTGTTACATTCTACAAGACCTTTTTTTATCCATGACATCGAGAAACTTACTAATCTGCTTCAAGTTTTAACTTAATTCAAAATTATCCATTCCTAATCCTGTGCTTGTGTATTTGATAGGATTGGTAACCAAGTGGTGAAAGCTCTGATCCTATAGGATCTCCATCCTAGGATCCTCCAAGGTCTCCTGGGGATGGAAATAAAATTAGTCTATTATGTTTGATAGGCCTACTGGGTGTTCCAAGGACGTAAATAAAATAATCTATTCAATTTGGAAAGCCTAGTGAATTGCAATACTACCTTTCTCTTATGAAGTAACAATTTCCAATTGAGAGCCGGTTTGTATCAATGCTAGCAGATAATTTAAATGCAGATATCGCATTGGGTACAATTCAAAATGAAAGAGAGGAATGAGCATGGCTAGGCTACACCTATATTTATATGTAATAAAATTTTATATGGTCTATCTATTGAATTTTTAGAGAGAGACAATAGATTGGAAGAGAGGAGAGGAGACTTGGTAAGCATAGTCGTGTTCTTTACTTTCCCATCTTTACTATGATATTACCCAATATTTTTTGGGTACATATCCAATAGTGAGTAGGGGGCCCAAATTGTGGAGATGGTACCTATAGTTGGATGTGCACCCAGTGCGGCCTGGATATCGTTAGACTTCAGAGAGCAATGATTTGATAGACATTATTATGATTGTCCAATAATACATAGCCATCCACATTATTCATCCAATAATCCATAGCCATTTATCTAGTGGTAGTTATGAAACCAATTGAGTTCCACTTGAAAAGTGACTAATTACCTTCCCATGAATGGTTTCAACTTCTATGATACTTATCAAAACTGCTAGTATGACCCCAAGTCGGAAATAAAACCCTAAGTATGCTTCAAACAATGTGTAAACAACACTAGTGCAACTACAATCTAGTTCTCCAAAAAAGATAAAATGCCACCACAAAGTAGGTTATTTTTTGTTATGAGGAGAAAAGGATTGTCGGGGTCTATAGCTCTTTGATATGATGTAGGGTTTCCAATATAAGTAATAAGTTGATCTTTCATGAAACTGGCTTACAAACAAAAGATCACTTTTGAAAGAGTTTGTGGTGTGGAAAGATGGAGTTTTGTTTTTATGTATTAAGAATGTGTGTGTGTTCCTAAGAACATGCACCTTAATAATGTGCACAAGCTTTAGAATGTGAAAAGTGAAAAGTGTGAAACAAAGATTTTTGTAGAAGGGGCAAGACTAAAGACACTTTGCTAGCTTTTTTGAAGTCTGGGATAAGGACTATGTCTACAACACATTTTGCAACCACCTCTTGTGGCATGAAATAACAAGAATATCTGGGCTTGAAAAATAAGAATGGAATCTTAAAGTATATAGGCATTAAATATGTAAATTTTTATGTATTCAAATACTCTCGAGTCAAGAATACATATGAAGAGAATTGACAAGGAAGGACCTTTGGAGCAAGAAGATCAAGAACACATCAAACATATATTAAAGGATGTTGGCTTAGTTATTTCTAGACAATTGTTATACCAAAAACATGGATAGGATTGGAGAAATTAAAAGGAAAATCAAGTTGAGATGAAGCAAGGAAGAAGGTACTGCAAATTGAAAGCACACATTCATAGGTAGAATGGAAGAGTGTGGGATTGCTATCTCAAGAATCCTAAAGAACCTTGATTCTCATGACCTTTTCCGTATCCCATGTATTAACCCTTGTATTATAAATATGATATAGCTAATACGTATGATATAACCAACCGTTTTGTAGAGAATACCATGATGAGACCATCCTTCCAAGGAGCTCTCCATTGTTTTATTGGGCCTTGGACTTCTCTATTTTCCCCAATTAGGGTTTTTCTACCTAATCCTTTAGGTTTCTAGCTTATCACTAGTTGCAAGTATTGAATACCATCTTAAGAGGAGGGACGTTAGCCTCGATCTCTCATAGTTCTAGGGTTTCAATAAATGGTTATAGGAATTAGGTGTTGTAGTGTTTATGTTGTAAAGGCTAAAGGATTTAAGGGTTATAGGGGTTAGGTCTAAGGTTTCATTAGTTTTTTTTTTAATCTAAAGCCATTAAAGGTCACTTAAGTGACACTAGTTTGATGGTAATTCCATGTATCAACATTTAACCTAATTTCAATACCACGGAATTAGACTTGAACTAGCATCACTTAAGTGATGTTTAAATGATATAGAACAAAATCAGTCTAATCCTCAAAAGTATATCCATACATGTGGCATAGCATTTGTTTTAGTAATGAAGGTACTTGTGTAGCTATCCAAAATCCACTAACAATTCAAGGAAATGAAAAAACCTTCAAATTTAATTATTTTTTAGTAGAATTAAATGGAAGAATGAGATTCATGTTTGGGAAACAACAATTCTTTATAGAATTCAAATTTAACAGGAAGATATTTAATTTCAACCTTCTTAGGGTTGTGATTGATGGTTCATTGCGGTACCTTGGGAAACATGTTTGATATTAGAAGGTTGCCAATGACTATATGTGCATTAATAAATGTATATGTATACCTTATAAGGGTTTTCTTCACCATAACATAATTCTTTTAGTACTGAAGGTGTAGGTGACTCATTCAATTGCTAACTTTTCCAACTTGCACATTCTTTTATCCAATGAACTAACCATTATTTTTTCCTTTGTAAATGTGTTTGTTTACACGCAATCTTTGTAAATAGATGATGTCTTGAAAAACATCACTTGTCTTCAAATATGAGCAAATAAGTCTCTCAAGTATTTAATGACAACGTCATGATAGATGGGACATATACCCAATTGAATATTTATTTTTGAAACTTAGTGGTATATTGTTAAACAACCTATCCTTGTCTTAATTGGAAGAAGTGTCATTACATATTTTATTCTTCCTGACATATCCAATTAGAAATAACTATGACTTGTGAGATTCTTAAAAGTTTCGCATTCACTCATTGTTGGTTCTTGCTACAACATATGACAAATCACATAACTTTCACACCATGTCAAAGCATGGCCTTCTAATTTTAGCTGAGGAAACTAGACTCTCTAGTCTACACTAATTTCATGCCCACTAAAATAGACTTCTAGTTTTTGCTTGCAACAATTTATTTAATGATGTTTAATGAATCTAGAATGAAGAGGAAGAATCAGATTCATCTTTGGGAAAAAAATTGAGATAACATCAAATCGGATATCAAAATTGAAGTAAATTGAATATCTAAATTCAAATAGTGACTTCGATGAGGGTTGTCTAGGATATTAGTATTTTATTCAACTTTCCTATGTCAAAATTCAAGGTAATTTTATATCATAGGAAGAATGAATCTGAATTCAAAAACTTGTGTTGCAATACAATAGGGTGGCTATCATGAACTAGATCTTCAAACAATGAACTAATATATTTGAATTCTTATCAAAGGTGTATCAAAGGTGCACTTGGTTGTGGTAACAAGAACATCAAAATTTTGTTTTGAATATTCAAACTTAATTAACTACCAATGAAGGACGTCAACAACAGTATAAAGGGCAATGAAATCGTGATGAATCTAAGTCAAATTGATGAGAGATATGAAGTTACTTAGGAAACCATATATTTTTATTCTATTACTAAGGCCAATAATTATCAAGCTTCAATCTATACACATGAGATTGTAAGCTCTGCAGTTTGCTAGAAGTGTTGGACAATAATTAACATGAAATGAAAATTCCTCGTGTGCAAACCAAAATAGTGCTTTTGAGTGCCAATAACTAAAATAATGATAGCAGTATTCGAGTGGTAGTAAAAGGTAATAATTTTATCTTATATTTAGGGATTATCATCAACCCATAAACATAAGTAAAAAGGACTTTAATAGCTTCAATACTGGCATCGTTTAGTTACTTTTCAATAAGAGGAGCTTATGCAAGTTTAGATTTCTTAGCAAAGATGTCAAAGGTTATACTTATATTAGGTCATAAGGAAGATGTGATGCAAAATAAATCATATATGAGGTCATCCTTTTGATGAAATGGTGACTTACCAATCATATCTTAGGATTTGACAACTCATATTCAAGTTAGTAATACGATATCCATAACAGAGTATCTCAAGGTCAAATCTAAAATTAATTCATGTATTTATCAAATTCCAAGTTGTGGGTTTTATGGTGATGACTTGTGAGATTATTAAAGGTTTCACATTCACTCATTGTTGGTAATGACTTGTGAGATTATTAAAGGTTTCACATTCACTCATTGTCGGTTCTTTCTATAACATATGACAAATCACATAACTTTCACATGTTAATGCATGGTTTTCTAATTTTAGTTGAGGAAACTACACTTTCTAATATCCACCAATGTCATGCCCACTAAAATAGACTTTTAGTTTTTGCTTGCAGCCATTGATTTATCTTAGAGGCATCAATCTCAAACACGTAGAGCTTGATGTCAATATTTGATTTAATCTTGAAGGTTGTTAGGACTTTATTCATAATTACCTTGTCTCATTCCTATGCTCTCACTAAAAATTCAGACAATACTAATCATCACATTTGTATTGAGGATGCCAAAATTCTTGCCATAAAGGATCATTTATTCAACAGGAAATTTAAGGAATCCATTGCAATTGAGAAGCGCCCTAACAATATTATGATAGAGATGATGGATGGAAGATCAGCAGCCATCGGTGTCACGTCCCCTCCCATCCTACCAGCTAGGTGGAGAGGATCGTGAGGTTAAACCGGGCATCTAGCCCCATAAATCAGTAATTAAACATTCGGTTTGAGAAGAAGATGAACATATGCAATTGCATAAACATTTGAATACACAGCGGAAGTAAATTCGTTTGACACATCCATCATACATTCAAGATATTCATCAATTAACAATTGAGAGATAGCATAAGAGAATACTTATCTTAATGAAGCAGTCCCAAACAACCAGCTATGCTTCTGCAACGTTCCACCCAACCATAGGCCAGTGTGCTCTTCAATTTCTCAGCACCACTGCCACCCCCGAGCTGGGCATGATCTCCACAAGGAGCTAGGGAACAACAGGGTCTCACATAGCCATAGATACACCAGAATCAGCTATACCAACCAGCAGTTGGGTTTCTAACAGTTCCAGGAAAACGTGGGCAACCAAAACGAAAAGGAGAAATGGGAAATCAACCCCAGGAGAGCAGATTCGTTTTCAGAAGAATACTCATGGGCATTTCGTGGGCAAAAACGGCCTCCATAACCCCAAAATCGTGGCTCTCTTCTCCCCGGCCAATGAGCTAACCAAAAACGAGTCTATGGGCATGGAAAAAAAAAAAACAGGAAATGGTGAAAAAACGTGAAGGATAGAACCCCCACAGGCTCAGACTGCGTGAGAGAGTGAATGCCATGGGTGAAGAATGGCTTTTGGGCCAATTTCGTGGGGGTTTTCTTGCCCCACAAACAAAACACGATTTTCCAAGTTGATGGGTTTCCCATGCACGAAAATTGACAGCCATACCTCTCCCATCCCAAGGCATTTATTGTCTCAACCAATTCTTGGAAGGATTAAATGATTGGGTGCATGAGACCAAATGGGTAGTTGAGAGTTCATGGGTTTCCTCAATGAAATGGCTTAACACCATGGCTCAAGAGTTTGGTTATTTTTCCCTCCCTATTCCTTGTAAAGATCATGCCCCCATCTCTTTGTTGCATTGTGTAGCTGATTGTGGGTTTTTCATTAAAATTGCATATTTACATGATGTCCGATTTTACATTGTGCACCCCTAGCACAAGAAATCTATGCATCTACTCTAATTGCCGATTCATAAAACGACAAATCAATGGCGGGGCCTTGGCCTTGAGCTCCTCACCATGATTAAGTTACAATATTTACATCATTTACGATTTAATGCAAGAGGGGGTCCAAATGGGGACGTGACATACCCCTCCCCTTGGAATAACATCGTCCTCGGTGTTCCAACACTTTGTAAAATAAATACCCACTTTACATATGTCCAAAATTCACAAAACTTTGCAGATTTGCCCTGCATCCTGTTCTTTACATTGAACTTTCAGGACCAAGTCCTTTGATCTTCACGAGCTGCTCCTATTGATTCGGATCTTCTAGCTCATCCATAAGTCTGAAAACTTTATGGCTGCTACCCTCTTGAGGTTCTCTTGTTGGGCAGTTGCGGAGGTAATGATCCCCCTCACAATTCCAACACTTCACAGGTTGCTTCATCTTTATCTGCTCAATTTTCTTTGAGTCTTCCCACCTGGAGCGTTTCTTAATCGGACGATTGGATGAATGCTTCTTCACTGACCCACTTTTCTTTCCCTTGCTGATTGCTTTCATAATGCTTTTTACCTCTTTCTGTAGACGAATAGAGTCCTGCAAGACCTTGTGGTTCATCTTGTTCTGCTGCTTTTGCATCTTGAGCATCTCTCCAAGATTTTCTTGGGTCTTGGCAATTGTTTGAAGAAGACTTCCAGCCAATTCTAATAGCCCTTGGTCTGCCGCCATGGTCAATGGAACGATTGACCACGCTTCGCTTACTAGCAACACTTGCCTGCACCGGCTGCAACCAATTGATTCAATTTCCACCTGTGAAATTCATCATTACAATTCTCGTTAGGCCAAGCATAACCTAAACATTAAAATCAGTCAATGGTTTTTCCCCAGTTGACATGGATAGTCCATGCCTTACTCATGAGACTTCCACACTTTTCATGCTCGCCTAACATACACATGAATTTGTTCATGTTCATCCATTCACAAGAAATTCATTAGTTAGCATTCACAATTCACTTTAATCAAATAACACACTTTTACTTTCAGTCATGCATGCATTCAGCAACTTTCTAACTCTATAAATGCATCAATAAAAGGAAAGAGAGAGAGTCGTAAGAATTTCTCCTCTTAGTTTTGTTCCGTTCTGGAATCCCACACACCACTGTGGTTTTCATGCTCCTATCCTCTTTCACTTCACGTGAATGCTCGACTTGCCCTTCTTCGCTATGATACGTAGTGTCTATGGTCTATTCCATACCTTTCAACCATGGAGTCCCTCCCCTTGGTTGGTCTAACTCTTGGCTGCTAAGACTTACACAGTTCTACTAGCCCCACCTTTCATTACTGCTCATGCTGAGCTCTTCAAGGTGGTTACATGTCTACCTGCATTCTTAAGATGCTTCAAGGTTCTTGCTTCCAACAATATCTGCGTTGGATGTCTTCACTTTATCTCACAAGATCCTTCTTTGCTTTCCAAGCATTGGATTTCCCGTGTGATACAACAATGAATGTTGGGCCAGCACGAAGGCTACTCCACAACCATTTGAATAGGCAATGCCAGGCCAGTACGCTGACTGGTTTTATCAATTGTTTAAGGGAATGTTTGGCCAGCACGCCGGCTGCTCCACAACATCAAGTGGTTAATGTTCCCACCAACTACCCTCTGAATCTACCGAGAATTTTATAGTTCCAACCAGTTACTCTCTGGCTTTACCAAGCATTTATAGCTCTTTCCAAGGTCCTTGTTTCCTGTAATGGCCAAGGTTTCCAACAAAGAAACAACAGTGTATTAGCTAGGTTACAATAAGATTCGTACCCGAAATCTTCATGATTCCAAACAAGAATTAAATGAAAATGAATACTTATCTGTATCATGCGTTTCCTCGCTACTCCACAGGTTTCCTTCTCTGCTTTACAAGCCTTGGATCACCAGTGGGGTGGATGCTTGGCCAGCACACATGCTGCTCCACAACATCATCCGGATAGGCAATGCCAAGCCAGTGCGCCGACTGGGTTTATCAGGCATCCCACAAATCAGTATGCTAAGCCAGTATGCCGACTGGGTTTATCAAGCATTTCAAAAATCAGTATGCTAAGCCAGTACGCCGACTGGGTTTATCAAGCATTTCAAAAATCAGTATGCTAAGCCAGTACGCCGACTGGGTTTATCAAGCATTTCAAAAATCAGTATGCTAAGCCAGTATGCCGACTGGGTTTATCAAGCATTTCAAAAATCAGTATGCTAAGCCAGTACGCCGACTGGGTTTATCAAGCATTTCAAAAATCAGTATGCTAAGCCAGTACGCCGACTGGGTTTATCAAGCATTTCAAAAATCAGTATGCTAAGCCAGTACGCCGACTGGGTTTATCAAGCATTTCAAAAATCAGTATGCTAAGCCAGTACGCCGACTGGGTTTATCAAGCATACAATAACCATTTCCAAGCCAGTTCTCCGACTGGGTTTGTCAGGAAATAACACCCTTCACCAATTCCTCCACATCATGCAAGTAACCAATGCCAAGCCAGTACACCGACTGGGTTTATCAGGCATCCAGCAACCTTTCGTCACAACTCCCAAATAACCAATGCCAAGCCAGTACACCGACTGGGTTTATCATGCATACAACAACCATTCGTCACAACTCCCAAATAACCAATGCCAAGCCAGTACGCCGACTGGGTTTATCAGGCATACCACAACCATTGCCAAGCCAGAACATCGACTGGATTTATCAAGCAATATGAACAACATAATATGACTACGTGGCTCCTTCTCTTGTGCAACCAGCGGTTCCCTCCAGGAACTCCATAGGTGACTCACTTGACTGCAGGCTAGCATGGCCCCACAATACCCACTCACACTACACAAGGATGATACCCCTTTTCTGCAGCACAGCTCCTCAGGCCTATCCATCTCTTCTAGTGTCCTTTAGTGTGAGCGTAGAAAGGTTACCATTGCCCATACAGTCCTCTTGAGCACCCTTTCTTCACTTTGCCTCTTACGTGCAACACCAAATTGCATCTGCGTAAGCTGATAGCACAAGAAGGGTAAGCAGACTCATCAGTATTGTTGCTCAAAAATCGTAATCATATTTCATATCATTCACTATCAAGTATTGAAACACCAGGAATGCGTCCATTCCCTTAGGGTGTAGTCAATATTGAAAACCCTACCATGACCCAGCACCAGAAAAGGTGTGCACCCCCTTTCTGATGTGCGCCATGTAGGCCCTAATCATACTCAAGCAATCTGCAATGATATAAATAAGATAGAGCATGCTCTGCATATTAAATCTAATAACCAAACACGTGTATTCTTAGTTAGGGTTACGAAATACTCATTCGCTTCACAGATGTATATATTCTGCATTTGTGAAGAAGGGGGCTCCCTTCTCTGAGTTAATAGTCCTTCGGTTTGCCACCCCAATCTTTTCACGTGTCATAACCCACACATGCCTTCTTGGCATAATTTACTGTCTCACTCACATGCTTTACCAACATGCAGTTTGTCTGAGACATTATCAACATTTACAATGGCGTTTCATCCGAAACCCATTTTCAAAGCATGGGATCCTTCCCATCTAGTTTGGCTTCTGCAGGCCATCACACATGATCTTCCTGCAATGTGTCATCCTGGCACACTTTATCACATAGCCAAACAGTCAGCAACATTTAGCAATAAGCTTCAAATACGATTGTTCCATAACCAATCAATAGCATTAATAATTAAATTCAATATGAATTTACAATTATGTCTACTACAGAAATTGGTTTTCTTATCCATGAGGTTATCCTCATATTGTTTGGCTCCTGTAAGTGACACCACTCTGCCCGTTATGGTCTTATGCCCGCTGCCATACGGGAGCATCCACTTATAGCATGTCCTCCTGACACATTTTCATATAAGCCAAACAGTCATTAGCAATTATTAGCAAAATTTCGAAACCAAAACAATTACAAATCTGATATTTTCAATTGTTTTACTAACAGAACTTAGAGCTCTCAACCATGAGATTCCTCCTTATAAGCTCTAGATCAAATTTCACAGTCATATCATTCATACACAGCCCATGAAGTGATCCTCGAATTATCATCAGTTCATCATTTCATTCATTATTTATTTGCAATAACATATGTATCATACCTATGCATTCATACCATGCATCACAAGGTTTATAAAATCTCTTAATGCACATCTACTCAATGCTACCTTGCATTGTTTCATGAGTACTTATGCATTCAAGCATATTATGATCGAAGTATGGCTATCTCATATAACTCGCATTATCATAATCGGGACCACCAGTCCTCACTTGCTTTGGTTATTAAGTACATAACCCACATACACATGGCATGATATAGATTCGTATGAATGCATTGAGATTTCTAAACAGTCATAGGGTGTAAGGATCATTTCCTTCACTTACCCACACCTCACCAAGCTTGGTAGGTTAACAGTCCCAATCGGTAACCAATATCACATGTAAACTACCTTGACATAGCTCAAACATAGTTGAAGAGATCTTACCAAATCCTTTCTCAACATTCATGCAATTGGGCACTGATAATCATTACCTGCATGGTTACCATTAACATCGCCTGATGTTACCTGATCAGTTGGCCTCTTACCTAGGTTGTTCAGTCCTTTTGCAAATTTTATGATCATAGATTTGTTGCACTATCCTTTCCTCATAAGGTTTTTGGGCTTCATGCAACAACATCCTCAGCACATTTAGCCACGCTCTTTGTTATCCTTGGTCCTACAACCAATACCAATCATCAATAGTGATCATCAATCACAATACTCTCCATTAGTGGTTCATTGCATATGCAAACTTCATTCTTCTACCAATATGCAATATCCCATTTAGGCACAAGCATTTCCATATGCATTATGCAATGTTAAGATGCCATCTAGTGCATATACATCTATGTAATCCCTTAGATTTTAACATTTTTATGCCATATGCCAATTTCATAATTATAAGTATGATAACGAATAGAGGTTTAAGAAATTCTTCCCTTTTTGATCCCTCATCGTAGCATGGAATTCCTGTTCCATATTATGCAATTATAGAATTTGCCCATATTGACAACAAAATTTGTTTGTCGAAACCGCCGCTGGCACTCTTCTGCACTTAAATATCTATGATACATGCAGACCTCATCTGAACTCTGTTCATGTATCATGGTTCCCCGCTGGACAAGCTTTCCAATGCCTGTCTTCATGCTCCATTCTGACATCAGGTGCGGAAACTGCATCCCTTGAAAAATGACAACTTTCGCTCCAGTTTTGCACATTTTACACAGTTGCAGTTTTGGTCCCGAATGCCAACTTCAGCCACCTGTGGAAGAAAATCTATGAGGAATCACAAAAACTTATCTATCGGGCGAAGTTAGTCCATATAACAAGGAACACTCAGCAATTCACGGATTTTAATTCCGATACACCATTCATCTTCTATGAATTTCTGGGTTTGACTACTTCTCACTTTTCACATTTTCCCAAAATTCCAAATTTTGGGCCAAAAACGGCTATCTCCCAAACGGTGCATTTCTGGAAAATCTTCGTCTAACAGAAACTGTCCATCTTAATGAGAATATGAAATGTCTAGTTCAGTAAAATTTTTGATTCCCACATCTAGGGTCACTTTTACTGCCTGCAAGCTTTTCAAAATCCCGAAAAAGTGGCCCGAAACAGTGCTTTTTGGCCTTCTTGATCACCCCGACCCCATATCCTTTGGAGTTTGGCTCCCAGATTCTGAACTTAACATCGTGTCTGCTTCATGACTGCCTCGTATCAATTTCAGCTTAAACCGGCCTTCTGTCAAGCCTCGGGACTCTGTCCTTTAAAAGCCACTATTCCCCATTTCTTTGTCAAATCGGAGCGTAATGGGATAGGGGTCTTCACTGGTTCTTCCATGGCCCTCGTCAATGGCCTCCGAGCCCCACAGGAATCATCGCATTCTGAGTTCGGATGCTCCTGTTCTTCCATTTTTATTTTTATTTTTATTTTTTTATTTTTTTTTTATTTTTTTTATTTCGGTTCGGGCGCGCGGGCCGGTTCTCCGAACGCTTCCGCAACGCGGAGCGGTTCGGCGAACGCTTCCGCAATTGCGGAGCAGTTCGGCGAACGCTTCCGCAATGGCGGAGCGATTCGCTGAATTCTCCCGCAACTGCGGAGCCATTCGGCGAATGCTCCCGCAACTGCGGAGCCATTCGGCGAAGGCTTCCGTTGCGGAGCCATTTGGCGAATGCTCCCGCAACTGCGGAGCCATTCGGCGAAGGCTTCCGCCGTTTCGGAAGACTTTCCCGAATCCTCCCGCGATCTCGGAGCCCTTCGCGGAATCCTTCCGCCGTTTCGGAAAGCTTTCTCGAATTCTTCCGCAATTTCGGAACCGTTCGCGGAATCCTTCCGCAGTTTTCGGAAGACTTTCCCGAACTCTTCCGCAATTGCGGAACCGTTCGGGGAATCCTTCCGCAGTTTCGGAAGACTTTCCCGAACTCCTTCCGAAACAACTCTAAACAAAATTTCGAAAACACTTAGAAAAATTTTCTTCTTTTTCGGAGCATTTCGCCGAATTTTTCCGCGTTGCGGGACAACTCGCGGAATCCTTCCGCAAATTTCGGAAGAGAATTCCTTCCGAAAATTTCGGAAGGGAATTCCTTCCGCAAATTTCGGGGCGACTTCCCGAATTCCTCTGCGTTGCGGAAAACTTCGCGGAATGCTTCCGCAGTTTCGGAGCAATTCGTCGAATGCTTCCGCAGTTGCGGAAGACATTCGAGAATTCCTCCCGAAACAGTTTTAAACGAATTTTCAAAGACACTTAGGAAAATCTGCAAACTTTCTTTCATCTTGCATTCAACAATCCAACCAATGGATTTACAATTTAATCTCTGTAAACACACACAAAATTCAAAATTCAAAATGCATGTACACACAAAATGCATTTCAGTTTCTTTTAATGCGTTTTAGCTCCAAATACAAAATGCATGAACACACAATGATTTGCATTTCTGTGAAGGGCCCAACAGCCGTAGGGTTGAACCTAGAGCTCTGATACCATTCTGTCACGTCCCCTCCCATCCTACCAGCTAGGTGGAGAGGATCGTGAGGTTAAACCGGGCATCTAGCCCCATAAATCAGTAATTAAACATTCGGTTTGAGAAGAAGATGAACATATGCAATTGCATAAACATTTGAATACACAGCGGAAGTAAATTCGTTTGACACATCCATCATACATTCAAGATATTCATCAATTAACAATTGAGAGATAGCATAAGAGAATACTTATCTTAATGAAGCAGTCCCAAACAACCAGCTACGCTTCTGCAACGTTCCACCCAACCATAGGCCAGTGTGCTCTTCAATTTCTCAGCACCACTGCCACCCCCGAGCTGGGCATGATCTCCACAAGGAGCTAGGGAACAACAGGGTCTCACATAGCCATAGATACACCAGAATCAGCTATACCAACCAGCAGTTGGGTTTCTAACAGTTCCAGGAAAACGTGGGCAACCAAAACGAAAAGGAGAAATGGGAAATCAACCCCAGGAGAGCAGATTCGTTTTCAGAATAATACTCATGGGCATTTCGTGGGCAAAAACGGCCTCCATAACCCCAAAATCGTGGCTCTCTTCTCCCCGGCCAATGAGCTAACCAAAAACGAGTCTATGGGCATGGAAAAAAAAAAAACAGGAAATGGTGAAAAAACGTGAAGGATAGAACCCCCACAGGCTCAGACTGCGTGAGAGAGTGAATGCCATGGGTGAAGAATGGCTTTTGGGCCAATTTCGTGGGGGTTTTCTTGCCCCACAAACAAAACACGATTTTCCAAGTTGATGGGTTTCCCATGCACGAAAATTGACAGCCATACCTCTCCCATCCCAAGGCATTTATTGTCTCAACCAATTCTTGGAAGGATTAAATGATTGGGTGCATGAGACCAAATGGGTAGTTGAGAGTTCATGGGTTTCCTCAATGAAATGGCTTAACACCATGGCTCAAGAGTTTGGTTATTTTTCCCTCCCTATTCCTTGTAAAGATCATGCCCCCATCTCTTTGTTGCATTGTGTAGCTGATTGTGGGTTTTTCATTAAAATTGCATATTTACATGATGTCTGATTTTACATTGTGCACCCCTAGCACAAGAAATCTATGCATCTACTCTAATTGCCGATTCATAAAATGACAAATCAATGGCGGGGCCTTGGCCTTGAGCTCCTCACCATGATTAAGTTACAATATTTACATCATTTACGATTTAATGCAAAAGGGGGTCCAAATGGGAATGTGACAATCGGACACCAACAATAGCAACTAGGTATGCATCCAAGTAACTTCGTCAGGGTTGGCCTTCCATTGATTGCTTTCCACTTTACATTTTATTTTCTTACTCCTCTGGCTCTTTTTTTCTTTTTTTCTTCTATTTTTTCATGTTCCCCCTTGCCTTATTCTATTCTAGTATATTTTATCCCTTTCTTAAGTTACCTATTGATTATATTAATATTTTTTTAATAGAAACTGGAAATAGCTATTATATTAAAAAGGTTGTGTGCAGTCGGCTAGACAACCGAAACCTCTTCCAATGGGAGGACATCTTCATAGGGGGACTCATGACAATGGATTCATTTATTCAGCTTGGCCATCTTGTTCAGATCTTCCTTTATTTCATCCACTGAAGCCAAGAGTTCTCTCATGTTTCCCTCCAAATATTCTATGCAGGAATCCAAACTAGAAAGTTGCAGCTAATTGTATTTGACATCCTCAGATACAATAATAGTTTCATGCAAACATCCTAAGGTGTTTTGAAATCCTCTATGCTTCCTCTGATATTTGCAAATATCTCATACGAACTCGTCATATTCTCCACAGAAGGATTCGAATGATTGCATATCGTCTATTGTCTACACTCCTGAGAATCGCAATGGTCATTGTGTTTTTATTTACTTGTTTTAATTTTATATTTTTTGTTTTTTACCTTTCTATTTGTGTTTCAAGTTTTATTAGAATTATTTTCCCCTTTTAGGTTTAGTTTGCCATTTTTATTATTTTATTATATATATATATATATATATATATATAGAGAGAGAGAGAGAGAGAGAGAGAGAGAGAGAGAGAGAGAGACTCCCCTCATTTGTTCTCCATATGATATTAATGAATATTATATTTACATTTATATATTAAAAATATATATATATTTTCTATTATTTATATAGTTAATAGGATTTATTTCCCTAAAAAAATTCTTTATAATTTACTAATTCATTATTTAGGTAATTAATTCTTTATTTTATAATTTCCAGTTTGTTGACTCGTTATTATATTTTCTCTTTGCTTTTATTCTATTTTTCTTGGATTTTGTAGAGTTTCTTGAGGTTTCGTTTTCCCTTCATTATGATTGTCAAGTTACATTTTTAGGGTTTGTGAACCCTTGGTTTTGCTATTAATATTAACTTTCAAGATCAGAAATTCCCCATATTTTTCTCTCTTTCCCGATGATGGACCACACTAGTTTGGTCCAAAACATCAATTTCAAAAACTATTGCAATGGATCTGAAAGACAATCTTTATCAAAAAATATGTTTTTTTGGCAGTATTCGCCAAAATTTACAAGTTTTAGCAGTAAATTGTATGTTTTTAATTTAACATTAGCCTACCTATCTATAAGTTTGATTTTTTCAATCCAAAATAATTGCCTAGAATACTGAACTTAGGATTAATATTTGAATCCTTAAAAAATACCCTAGGTATAGTCGTTCCAAAGAGTATCTAGGAAAATAAATACAAACAATTATATCATACATAAGTGTCTTAGATTATTTTAAGAAATTGGACAGAAAAGGGCATGTAGCCTTATTTGAAAGAATTATCAAATGGGTTTTTTTCTAGAATATTTGTATATATTGAAATTTTATTTGAATTATGGAAATAAAGTCTACAAATTCATTTGTATGAACACATTGTAAATACAATATTGCACGTGTATAATTTTGTATCATAGTTCTAGAATAGAAATGAAGACGAAAAATGAATAACGGGAAAATCAACACAACCATGAAGAAGAAGTCAAGGGTCTGAATATTAGTGTTGGTAATTAAGAAATAGAGTTTAATCGACATAGAATCCACATTGAACCAATAGATTTGGTAGAAATAATGAGGATATTTAGGATGGAGATGCAAAGTTGTAAGGAATACAATGAAGGAATGTTAAGGGATTGGGAGTATCAAAATAAGTTGAATTCTTAATTGATACAAAGTTTGAATATATTATAAAAGAAAATGTGGATTGGATCAGCCTCACTCCATGAGAAAGTAGATAGAGAATATTCAAAGAAGACTTCCCATGAAAGATCTAGACATTCCAAGGGTGCTACTAGAATTCCTGAACATAATTTATCACCATCTCATGTAGCTAGAAAGTAATAATCATACGAAAAATCAAGGAGAATCCCATAACTACGTTCGGTTAGAAATCATAAAGGAATACATATAGAGAAAGAACTACAAGCAAATATTAGGAAGATTAAGCCATCCACTTTTGATAGTTAGAAAAATAAGGGAGCAAATGTTGAATATTGGTTATTGGGGATGGGGAAGTATCTCCAATTACATTACTATTCCTCTAATATGGAAGCTAGAGTTACCATCTACAACTTGTAGGGAAATTCTTCCATTTGGTGGTATCAACTGGTCCAAGTGAAGCATATTCGTGAAAAAATGATCTTGATGGACCTTGGATTTCTGATATTTTTATTGAATATTTTTCTCTTCTTTATAAACCATCATTTTTCACTTACCCATAACCCTTTATTAGTCCATTTCAATTCTCATATGCAAGATTTAGACTCAATGTGTTTTTCCATTACGTTTCTTAGTATTTTATTTGATTTCTTATTAACATTAGGTGAATCAGTTTATTTTATGCAACATTTTTTTTTAAAGAACATGAAAAGAGCATAAATAGATTAGAAAGTGTAATTCAAAACTTTTTTGAAGAAAATAGTTGAATAACAAGCCTCTTCGAGGGGGAAACATCCTTATACAATGTACTAAGTACACAAGACAAGAAAAGACAAGATACTCCAAATGAAAAGGTTTCCTTCCTATATATAGGAGACTAAGGTGTACAATCCCAACTAACTGACACAAGCCGATTTAAATAGTATAGCCATACTAATGACAATTACAACTAATGGACCAAATCCCACATCAAAACTAATGTAATGAACCACAATATAGGGGGGATGTGCCCATATTTAGGGATTAGCATGCCCCTCCCCTTCAAACAAGTGTTGTAATCAATGCTTGATTATTTTCAGATGCCTCTATATGAAAGACTCATCTTTCCATGTTTAATATTCAACTGGTAAGTTCTTCCACTTTGTAAGGTAGAGTCAGTAATAACCCTATTTCATAGTTGTTTAGTCCTTGTTTCAGTGATTTGTTCAGGTTCCAATATGAATTTTCCTTCTTCGTCAAGCTCTGTAAATATTGTTTGAATTGGGAGCTTGTCTCCTATTACCTTCTTTAAGAAAGAAACATGGAAAACTGGATGTACTCTTGAAGATGAAGGGAGCTCCAATTTTTAAGACATACTACCAATCTTAAGCAGCACTTTATAAGGACCATAATACTTGGTTTCTAATTTATTGTCCTTATTTAGTTTCCTGAGAGACATCTTCTTGTAAGGTTGTAGCCTCAGAAATACCCAATCCTCTTCTTCAAAACTCCTTTCACTGCGACGTTGCTCAGCTTGTTGTTTCATCCTGTCTTTTGACATAGTCGGGATGACCTTAAGTATGTGGAGAACTTCTTGTTGGTGCTCTATGTGATCTTCCACATATTGAACTTTAGATTTTCCTTTTAAGGGAGATGTGATATATGAAGGTTGATACCCATAAAGTGCCATAAATGGAGACATTTTTTATGATGTATGGAAGGAAGTATCGTACCACCATTCTTCCAAAGACAACCATTTCACCCATTGTGTTTGTTTATCAGATGCAAAGCAACGAAGATATCCTTCCAAACACTTGTTCACTATCTCAATTTGTCCATCTGATTGAGGGTGATAAGACTAACGGTGAGCCAATTGGGTACCCAAACAAGAAAATAATTCAGTCCAAAATTTTCCAATGAAAATTGGATCTCTATCACTGACAATAATATTTGGATTTCCATGTAACTTATGAACAGTTTCCATAAAGGTTGTTGCTATTGTACTTGCATTAAAAGGGTTAGAGAGTGCACAAAAGTGTGCATACTTCGTGAGTCTATCAAAAACCACCATAATTACAACATTCTTTCCTTTCGAATTGGGTAGACCTGTGATAAAATCAACGGAGAATTCCTCCCAACGCTGGAAAGGTATGTCTAATGGTTGTAGAATTCTTGGGGTCTTAACTGTTTCACCTTTATTCTGTTGGAAAACCAAACATTTAGCCACAAACCTTTGAACGGCAGATTTAAGACCTTCCCAAAAAATTCCTTCTTGATCATGTGGTAATTTTTCAGGAATACAGAGTGCCCACCTATAGGAGAGGTGTGTAATTATGAAAGGACCTTCTTCTTTAGTTGGAAATTTTTTGCATAAATATAAGCGATTCTTATACCATAGTGAATAACTTTTCCAAATAAAAGTATCGGATACACTGGGATCGTTCTGTAGCCTTTGAATGAGTGTCCACACCGATAGGTCATGTTTACATTCTTCCCTTGTTGCTACTACCCAATATGGTTGTAGAATGGAAATTGAACAAATTAATGCCACAACATCTTCATATTTTCTAGAGAGTGCATCTGCCACCACATTATGTTTCCATTTTCTATAGATGATTCAAAATTCATATCCCAACATCTTGGTTACCCACTTTTGTTTCTCTTCCAAAGATAGTCTCTGTTCCAAGAAGTATTTAAGACTATCATGATATATTTTGACCTTGAAGTGCCTACCTATTAGGTAAGGATGTCATTTCTTAAGAGTGTGTAGTATTTCCAACATTTCCTTCTCATAAATGGGCTTATGTAAGTTATTTCCCTTGATTGGATGACTTGTGAAAGCAAGTGGTTGTCCTTCTTGCATTAGAAAAGTGCCATTGCCATTTCGTGAAGCATCACATTCCACAATAAAGCTTTTTGTGAATTCCGTTGTGGCCAAAACAGGAGCTTTGCACAGTTGTTCAAAATCTTGAGTTGCCTCTAGAGTCCAAGAAAATGCATCCTTCTTCAATAATGTTGTTAGAGGCACTGTTATTTTGTTATAGTTTTGAACAAATTTGCGGTAGTACCATATCAAACCTAAGAATCCTCAAAGATTCTTCAGGGTTTTGGGAATCACCCAGTCTATCATGGATTTAATTTTGTTAGGGTCGACCTTGACATCTTCATGAGATACAATATGACCCAAATACTCTACCTTCTTCGCCCCAAAGAAGCATTTGGAAGGTTTTGCATATAGTTTTTTCTCCTGTAGTAGTTGTAGTACCCTATCAACATGTTGAACATGTTCTTCCCAAGAATTGCTATAGATTAGTATATCATCAACGAATACTAGCACAAATTTTCTAAGAAAAGGATTGAAAATGGAATTCATCAAACCTTGAAATGTGGAAGGGGCATTCGTGAGACCAAATGGCATGACTAGAAATTCATAATGACCTTCATGAGTTCTAAATGATTTTTTTCGGATTTCTTCATCTTTCATTCTAATTTGATGATACTCGGAACAAAGATCCAACTTTGTGAAAAAAATTGGTCCATGTAATTCATCTAACATATCATCAATGACAAGAATGGGAAACTTATCTTTAGTGGTGATCTTGTTGAGCTCTTTATAATATGGACACATATGTCATGATCCATCTAGCTTGCGTACCATTAAAACTAGTGCAGAGTAAGAACTTTGGCTAGGCCTAATTATGCATGCCTCTAACATTTCTTCAACCATATTCTCAATTTCACTCTTCTAGACATAGTGTATTTGTAAGGTTGGATTTTAGGAGGAACACTTCTTAGAATTAGTGAATAGCATGATAAAAATCTCGAGCAAGTGGAATATCTTTTAGAATATATTCAAATACCTTGGAATGATTATTAATGACCGTTTGGATATCTGGAGAAATAGGAGGCTTAGATGTTTGAACATCTAATGAGCATAATTGTGTAATTACACCTTGATGTCCCTTTTTCACCAATTGTGTCATACCATTAGAGCTTATCACCTTGCTTGGTTTCCCTGTGATACCTTGTAACTCGTATTCCTTTCCTTCCCATAAAAATTTCATGAAAAGCTTTTGAAAATTAAAAGGCACTGTTCCCAAGGATTGTAACCATTGAATTCCTAAGACAACATCAACACCACCTATTGGAATAGCAATCAGTGGACTATTCAATACATATTCCCCCATAGTAATATTAATATTATGGCATTTCCCTGAGCAATTGATAGTTCATCCATCTGCAATCATTACTTGAAACTCTAGTGTGGGATATACAAAGCAATTGAGAAATTTTGCTAATTTATAGGGAATAAAATTATGGGTACTACCATAATCAATCAACACTGTTACATTTTTCCTTTTAATAAATCCTTTGATATTGAGAGTTTTAGGAGTGTTAATTCTAGCCAATGCATGTCATGATATGGTGGGAGTAATATCTTTTGAAGTAGTATCTTCTATTTCTTTATCGGGATATGGTTCTTGTTCTTTGGTTAATCCTCTTCACAATCTATGTAAAATAATTTATTCTCACCACATTTGTGTCCCTTACTATACTTGCTGTCACAATTAAAGTATAGGTGTTTTTCTCTTATTTCCTCTAGTTGTTGAGGTGTCAACCTTTGAGGTGGGTTAGAAGAAGGAACAATATTCTCTCGATATGTGTTGGAGGTGGTATTTCTAGTATCCATCTTCATATTTTTACTTTCAACCTTCCTTGCCATCATGAAGGCCTTCTCCAAGGATGGTGGTTCAAAGAGACACACCTCATTTTGAATGTTATCCTTCAAGGTGCCAACAAAGATATCCAAGAGATTATCTTCTGAAATGTTCTTCACTCTAAGACTTAGCTTCTAAAAATGTTAGATATACTCTGTAACTGGACCTTTTTGCTTGAGATTTATTAACTGGATGAATAAATTATTGCAATTAATATCCCCATAATGTGCAATCAATTCTTCGGTAAATATAGGCCAAAATACAATAGAGTCACTTTTACGGTCACAAATCCATTAGTACCATACAAATTGATCAGGCTCTAAATATAAAGATGCAATAGTTACCTTTTGAAAAGTTGGAACCTGGTGTATATCAAATAAATGCTCCATTTGGAATATCCATGTTATTGGATCATTTCCATCAAACTTTGTCATGTCAATATTGGGATGTTGCATACCCCTTGGTGACCATCCCTGATGACTTACTAGAATAATTTCCTCTTGGAATATTCTTATTCATGGAAGGTTTCTCAACATGAGAATTATTTTTATCCTCCTGAGTATCATGGAACACATCATCACCTGTAGGGAGAGTATCCATTGAATTTTGTATGAGATTAGCAATATTTGTCATATTTCCCGTAAAATTATCCTCTAAATTGAGTAAATCAACTATTCTCACCAAGCCTTTCATATTTTCCTCCATTTTATTCAACTTCTCCTCTAAATTATCCAAATCAACTTTTTCCATAGACCCTTTTTTCATATCTTTAAACTGGGACACTCAAAAAGAGAGGTCTTCCCTTTCATCATACGTCGAGGATGGATCCTTTGTAGTTTGGATGAAGTGTGGGTCTTTACAATTCCTTTTGGTTTCATTTTTAACAATATAAATACATATGACACCCTAGGTTTTAGCATAATTAGATCCTTCTACTTAAATTTATTCAAAATTAAAAATGGCGTACCTTTTCAAACCCTAATTGGAAGACTTTTTTAAGGCCAACTTGAAACTCATGTAAATTTGAAATTTCTACTCCTTTGGATCTAGACATTTGTGATATTGTATCCCGATATTTCCTATTTCCAATTCCACAATTCTGACCTAATTTGGATGTACCAATAAGAAGTTATTGTGAATATCCCAACACTTCTTATTTTTAGTCTTTCCATAATAGTGAACTTGTACGGTATGCCACATGTACAATATTTTGTATCTGAGTTTGAAAACCCTACCACAGATACTGTGGTCCATCTTCTTCCGGATTCAATAGGTCTCACTTAATTTTTATTTTGCATGCCCTAAATACGACCTTTTTTTCCCAGAACACTTGTTTTAGACTAGTTTTTGGACTATTCAAAAACCCTAGATTCTACAACAAATATCTTTGAACCTATAATGTTTCAGGCTCGAAAACTTGGACCACAGTTAGTTCATCCTATTTTCTATATGGGTTTTAAGTCTCACTCTCTGAATCCTTGTATAAACAATCTTATAGAGAAAATTCCAAGATGACTTGTTTTGAAGAAACTAGTCCCGAGGAAAGGGATCTGATACCAAATGTTATGCAACAAATTTCCAAAAAGAGCATGAGAAGAGAAGAAATAGATCAGAAAGAGTACTCCATGAATTTATTGAATAAAATGGCTAAAGAACAAGCCTCTTCGATGGGGAAACATCCTTATACAATGTACTAAGTACACAAGACAAGACAATACAAGATACTCCAAATGAAAAGGTCTCCTTCCTATATATAGGAGAATAAGGGGTGCAATCCCAACTAAATGACCCAAGCCGACGTAACTAATATAACCATATAATGACAATTACAACTAATGGACCAAAGACAACATCAAAACTAATGTAATGAACCACAATATAGGGGGAAATGTGCCCATATTTAGGGCTTAACAGTTTATTTTGTATTTTCTTGGATTAATGACTCATTTGTTAAAAATATTTTATAGAGCTATTTGCTGCAAATCCATTGCTACAAAACTAGATTTTATTACGGAACCATTGTTTGGAATATTTTACTATTATGGAACCTTCTTATATCACAAAAAATCTACAGGTTCTGGAACTGCGTGTTGTAGATCCACCTACAAAATTGTCTATTGTTGCAAAATCGTATGCTACTATAGAACCATTGCTGCAAACAATTTTGCTACTATGAAACATTATGTTGCTGCAAAACCGCATGCTGCAAATCCATGTGAGTCAATATCTCAAATTTACTTTCAACCACCAGTTATGCCATGGATCAAGGAGCATCATCAACCATCTTGGATATAGAAAGAATCTTGGAACTATTATTAAGTTTAGTTATGATTTGTTAGAAAATATATTGGGATTATTTTGTTAGGATTAATGATCATATAATGCAAGAAGGAAATAATAAAATAAATAACCATGGAAATATATGTGAATCATAAATCATGCATACACAATAAAACACACAATTTACATTAGAAAACCATTACAATAAAAACCAACCAAAGATATATTTATTCCCTTGACCAAATCCATTAAATCCATCCAAGTGAGCCTTCACCACTCACCCCCAGACATTATTACAATGGAGTATTCCAATCCTTTTTATAGGCTTCATTACATGTAATCCTATAGGAACAATACCATGAGATAGAAAAACTATGGGCCCAAAAACCACCTACTTTGAACTAAAAAAATATTATCTCAATGACTCATTTACCAAGTCAAGGTTAACCTAACAATCCCCCCTTTAAAATTTACTTTGGGTAATCACCAACCCCCCCTCAAAGTTTATAACAAAGAATCTAAGAATTTGACATGACCCCTTCTCACCTAGGTCTATGTCTATCCTTTTTCGATGAGTTACTAGGGGTATGCATTCCTACCCAAGTCTTACAGTTGTATGCCCATTTACATACAATAATTCTTTTCAACTCCATAAAATATGCTTCCAATGAACTATTCAATTCTCTCTTGAGAGAGTTGAAATTACATCCAACAACAAGTGAAGGCTCCTCGGTCTTTCTGCTGAAATCACATCCAATGATTTGTTAAAGAATGCAACTTTGGAAGATATTCTTATTGTATTTTTATTGTACTCCCTTCAGGAAATATTCATATTGTATTTGATTATGTAAAAACCCTAAAAGAAATAGTGTAAAATAGACAAGTCGGCTCAATGGGTAAACTGCCCCAAACAATGGGCAGTCTGCCCTAAACAATGGGAACAACTACCACTGTCAGGTCGGCCCAGTTATGTAAAAGGGCCATCTTTGTGACCAGATTAATTAGGGTGGCACCTAGATCATTTGGAGCATCATCTCACTCAAGCAAGTTCACATGAGTAGTAGCAAAAGGACAATTTCACTTGGGAGAAAGAGTAGTTTCATTGAAGACATGTTTTCTTGGGTTTTCTATTGTATTGTGTTCTTGTGTTATTATACGAGATTGACATTGTACTTGGGTGAAAATGTGAAGCTGGGAAACAATTGCGTGACAATCCACTTTTTTTTGTTATAATTTCCATTTTCTCGTCTGAGAAAAAGGTCAACATATTTTCTCAGGCGAGAGTTTTACTACTTCTCGGGCGAGACATTAACCACGGTTAGATTTCTCTCGTCCGTGAGTTTTTCCATAGTTATAAAATTATTCATTCGATATTTTTAGTTTCTCGTTTGAGAGTATAACCATTTTTTTATATTGAACTCTCAGACAAGTTTCTTGGTCAAGAGTTTAGATTCCTTTTAATGTCTCGGTCGAGAAATGTTTAACTATGTAAACGCAAAAATATTTCCCCACCACACGCATTGTCATTTTCAACCCTATTTTTTGTTGTTTGTTTTTGCTCAAACCCACACTGTGCTGAAACAGCGAAGGGAAGGAAGACCACCCACTACAACTATGTTCAACTATGTTTGTTGAAACACCGAAGGGAAGGGAAGACCACCCACTGCAAATATGTTCAACTTTGTTTGCTGAAACACCGAAGGGAAGGGAAGACCACCCATGGAAACGAAGTGAATGGCCATGAGAAGAGGACCGCCACTGCCAGTTCGATCCAGTCGACCAGACGACCATACCATCAAACGACCGCACACGGATAGATTTCTCTTTTTCCACTGGCATCTCTCTAAAACCCAACCGAATTCAATTTCAAATTTGGATACCGTTCCTTGGAACTAATCTAATTTTGATCATTTTTCCATTGGGGTTAGGGTTAGAGGCCGAATTCCTCTTGTGATGCTCGAAGATCTATAGTAGAAGCACATTGAGTGTCAAGTACAACTTAGTGACTCTTCCCCCATTGATTAAGGGAAATATACTGCATCAAGAAACCTCAAGCACAAACACAGAGGCCCTATTAGCCTTGATCTAGCACACCAAAATATTGTGATGATAATACTTCTCTACCTATGTGTTGGAGCCCAAGAACAACTAGAAACACAAATGCAGAGAAAAGGATCCCTGCAGAGACAGAGAGACAAACCTAAGGGACAAGATTAATAAATAGAGATATCACCTACCAAGTTAATAGCCAAGAAAACTTCCCTCACTAGGTCGGGGATTTCTACTTCATTGAGCAACCTTAAGTGTAAACAAAGAATCCATGTCAATGTGGCCCTAGTGCATTGGGAAATTTGACTGTTTTGAAACCATTTTGAGAATGATAGAAGGCCTCTACCTTGATAAACCTGCATCCTGAGGCTCACCACGATCTACAATGATTTCCTTTCCTCATTCATTATGGAAACAACATTCAAATTCACTGACATAAATATTGAAAGTACCATTTGGTGTCCACGAAGTACTCTCTCCAAGCCACATATATATTCTCCCATACTTCCTACCTATTTCCAACCTCCCCTCATTTGTTTTCCTACCATCTGCGTGTCCCTCCACTAGTTGTTTGGCGATGCAATCACCTTGTGGATTCATGGATGAGCACCCTTGTGTCCCTATCACCCCATCCAAGGATTCATTGTCTATGTTGTATAATTGTATACAAGAATACACCAAATCCTTCTAGTCCAATATTTCCCTTTGACACTTTGTCAAAATTTATATGTTTTAAACTTGTTAAGGGAGGGTTCCATTTGTATATACATGAGGCTATTGTTACATGTGGAACTGGTGTTAGTGTCTTTAGTTCTAAATCCCTAGGATTGCACGCTGCTGATCTCATTTTGTTGACACTTCCAATAATGTTCACTCCATTAGTTTATCGTAGGGTCTCTGCATTGTCATGCTCGGTTTTAATATAGATGTGATTATTGTTCATTTACCTATCCTTAAATATTTTGCTATTGGTTTCCCTTAGAAGAAAGTATAGTAGGATCTTCCATGCCCGATTGAGGATGGGGATTTTAAATGCCTCTATTTTCTAGAATTCACTAGTCGTTCTTATACTATCCCTGTGTCTGTTGGTTTTTCGAAAAAGGGTTTCACTTATATCAAATATATTTGACACAAAAATTCATTGGTTCAATAGATGTTCCATGGATTCCTCTTTATCCTACAAAGGTAACACCACGAGGGGCCTTCAAATCCTATGATTATTATTTGATCCCATGTTAGGATTTTCCTCCTTTCCACTAGCTAGAGGAAGGTGGATATATTTGGCCACAACCTCCATTTGCAAATCTAATACCCTATTTTCTGTTATTGTTCAATGTTGTTCCTTGCTACTAATAGATAAGCTACCATTATATTGAATGTACCATAGATATTGTATCCCCATTGAGTTTGTCAAGGCCAATTTTGATTCTAATCCTTGTTTGTTGTAACTTTGACCATATCCACTCCCAATGAGAGCTAACTCAACAGTAGCTTGGTTTTTAGACTACTTTGTTATCTTCTTTTCCTCCCTTATAGGATGATTAACTTCATGCATGGTATGGGATGATGTTGGAGGGATAGGATTCGCAGAAAATGATTTCTTCTTTAGCTTTGAGGAAGAAATTTGAAGATTATCTAATTCATTTATTTTCCTCTCATAGTCTTCTTCTTGTTCTTTGTATTTCCTCATGTTGTCATAGATTTTCTCCTTTTCTTCTTGCATCTTCAATAATTCAGGGGTATGGAGTGGTTGTGCCTAAGGAAGTTTCAATTCCTTTCTCAGATGTGCAATCTCATTATCTTTCTACTACAATAGAGCTTTGGAATTAGAAATTTATATTGGATACGCTCCTAGAGCTACTGTTTTGTTTTCTAACTCTTTAATGGTCACTTACTTTGCTTTAACCAATACCTTTTCCGCTTTCCACAAATGTTCAAATTTATGCATTATTTTCCTCGGCTTCCTTTCAGTAGCATCCGATTGTAAGATATCATTGCATATCATGTCACTTGCTTTCCTGTAAAAATCCACTTTATCTAGCTTGCCAAACTTTTTAAAGTCTAATGTGTATTCATTGACTCTTAAATCATTGAAAGTAGAAGTAATATGGACTTTGGGTTCTAAGACTACGATTTTGAAAGTGTCATCCTTTTTATCTACAATAGTCATCAATATTTGATTTGATGCTCCCGATTCTCCACTGATATATTGACTAATTTCAGAATCTATCATCGACAATTCTATCATTGTCATACCCCAAATATATTGCATATTATAGCTATGTCTTTCTTTGAATTCTCAGAGAAGTTCCTTGTTTCATAAGGAGAATTGGTGGTAGGTATTGGAAGACCTTATTTTACGTGCCATGACAAGATGTGGCTTATTTCAAGTGGTTTTAGGGCTTGATACAATGTTCCCAAGTTTAGTGTCTTTAGTTCTAAATCCCTACGATTGCATGTTGTTTATCTCATTTTGTTGACACTTCCAATAATGTTCACTCCATTGGTTTATCGTAGGGTCTCTACATTGTCATGCTTGGTTTTAACATAGATGTGATTATTGTTCATTTACCTATCCTTAAATATTTTGCTATTGCACCCTTTCAAGGTTTCCCTTAGAAGAAATTATAGTAGGAGCTTCCATGCCCGATTGAGGATGGGGTTTTTAAATGCCTTTGTTTTCTAGAATTCACTAGTCGTTCTTATACTATCCCTGTGTCTGTTGGTTTTCCGAAAGAGGGTTTCACTTATATCAAATATATTTGACACAAAAATTCATTGGTTCAACAGATGTTTCGTCGATTCCTCTTTTATCCTACAAAGGTAACACCACGAGGGACCTTCAAATACTATGATTATTATTTGATCCCATGTTAGTATTTTCCTCCTTTCCACTAGCTAGAGGAAGGTGGATATATTTGGCCACAACCTCCATTTCCAAATCTAATCCCCTATTTTCTGCTATTGTTCAATGTTGTTCCCTGCTACTAATAGATAAGCTACCATTATATTGAATGTACCATTGATATTGTATCCCCATTTGAGTTTGTCAAGGCCAATTTTGATTCTAATACTTGTTTGTTGTAACTTTGACCATATCCACTCCCAATGAGAGTTGTCCTTGAGTGTGGCCATTGCTCTTTGGGAAACTAGGTTCTCCATCTTGAGTTTCTATGACTAGTTCTCCAGTATTGGTTGACTTGGGTTATGCCTTGGATTTGTAGAGTTGTATGAAATTCCTAGAGTTCTAGTTGTTTCGAAAACCTAGGCAGTTGATTCCAAAAATTCTACCATAAAATAGATCTCTTCCCATCTCTAATATTCTAGAAGCAATGTTCTTATATGAGATCGTTATTTTTGCAATAATTGTTCCAAATTATGGATCCTTTCCTTTCACCCTCCATTCATATGAGTTGTGAGTCTTGTATTCCGAGGGGTACTTGATCTTCCAGAGCTTTATGCATCGTTCATTTTGGCTATTGATCTAACACCACTCGATTTATCCCCAAGAGAATGGATTTCAATGGTTGGATAACTTAAGCCTAACCTTCCCACCAAATTTGGTAGGAAGACCTTTTCCTAGGCTACCTTGGCCCATTTGTGTTAAATTTTTGTGCCACCACGCAAAGATGATCGCTATAGGTTATAGATGGATTTGAGAATCGACTTGGGGGAAACTAGGAAGGAGAAAAGATAAAGGGTCATGGATTAAAGCACATAATTGGCGAGGGTTAGATGAATGTCTAGATTAAGGGATCAAAATGGCCAATTGGAGAGCCTTTTCTCCATTTTGGAAACGATATATTTCCAAGATATATTTATGAGTTCATTACATATTAGAAGGGCACTGAGGTATCTGATGAAAGGGAGCTTCTATGAAATCCTAAAATCCCGATGATATTAAATTGGATCATGGGGGGGTATTAAAGAAAAAAATTGTGATTTTTTGAGGTTGGGAGAGGTGTCTAAAGGATCCATCAATAGATTGAGGGAATTCTTTATGGCTTGAGTTTCCATGACAAAAGGGGCACCATGAGAATGGTATCATCAACAAATTGGAGGTGGCAAGAAAATGGATCTTCTTCATGTAATATGAGGCATGCGATTCTCCCAACATAAACAATTGCTTTGATTCTCAATCCTATCCCCTCGACCATCAATATAAAGAGGAAAGTGGAAAGGGGATCACATTACCACATGCCTCTCAAAGGAGAGAAGGTAGAGGAGGGATATCCATTAATTAAAATAAGAAAAAACAAAAGAAGTTAGGATAATGTAACTAGTTAGTCCAAGAAACATAGAAACCAACGGGAAGATGAATATTTTGGATGTACTACTAGGCCAACTTGTCATAGGATTTTTTCATATCTAATTTCAAAGGCATACCTGGATTTTTGGTGCTCTTGAGTGAGTGGATGAATTCATGAGCTGTGATGACGCCTTCTAATATTTTCTGTTCTTCAACATATAGAGTCTGATTCAATGAGGTTAATTCATGTTTTTTTCCTCCATAGTGTCTCTTCCTTCCTTTCTTTGTACCCAACTATAGTTGTAGGTAATTTTACTCTTTGATAAGGGATGCTAATAGTCATTCAAAAATCATCCATTGCTACAACTGTCCCATACTTACCTTTGATTCTTTTTTGTTACAAAGATATTCCCAAATACTTCTTGATTCCATTATTTCATCTTGCTTTTTACATTTTCTAGTATCTACTGAAATCTATACATCAACGAACTCCTTTTTGTTTGTTATTTCCACCTCTTTCCACCATGGGGCTAAGTTGTCATTGAAGTCAATATGATCCAACCAAAATTGTTTGAACATATAATGTCGATTCTTTGGCACTTCCGTGAAGTTTAACTTGAAGTGCGTTGGCCAGTGGTCTGATCCAACACAAGGAATAATAGATTCATCCATGATAATCCCATGATCTCCATCATGTTTTCTGAGAGGAGTCTGTCAAGATGGGAGGCCACTTGCTAAGTGCCACCCATTTGATTATTCCAGCTATAGATTCCTTTCATTTTCTCAAAGTTGACCAATTTTAAGGTTTGAATGGTTTCCTTCAAGAGGTTGTTGTCTCTTTCAAGCCTTCGTATGCCAACATTTTTGTCTTCTATTTTCATGGGTTCATTGTAACAATATGTCCATGGATTTTCCATGATAATTGCAACTTGCAAGAACTGTGATGAATTAAATATCTGATTGTTCTCAGATATTGCAAGACACCAACAAAATTTATATTAGGAATGCTATCTACATGAACTCTCATGCTTGTGCTAATGTCAATACTTCACTTTTTCTCTTAGAATATTAATCATTAATGTCACAACCAAACCACGCTTAATACTTTTGAAATCAAATGATGATGTAGCTAATATTTCTTCAAAATTTAAGAGATGCAGGTTGTCATAGGAGTTATCTTAAATGACAGTTAATCAACTACAAATCCATGACATAGAATTAATCAACTACAAATCCATGACATAGAATGACTGCATTAAAAAAACTCAATATCGTTGGTCCCATATGAGTAGGAAAATGCCCTAAACTATCTTGACTCCAAAAGGAATGCTATATACTAGCATAGATCCCTGGTCTCGATGTTTAATGTATTTGGTATTAGTATGGATCCATTCTAGTTTTTATAATTATTATTTGAAAATAGTAAAAAATATAATAGGTGCACTGTTTTTCTAAGTATCAAGTACATGTGCACACCCATTAAGGCAAATCACCAGTCAACTTAATTGTAAAGCACATCACTTTTGTTACCAACTCAACAACAATGTTGATGATGAAAGATCTTAAACATCTTTCTAAAAATAAAATTTGTAATCTCTTTAGACTTTAGGTCATAATACAACTGTCCTTCAAAAAGACCAAATAGACGATGAACCATAATACATATTAACATAAAAAATAAAAAAAACTTGATAGGGAGTTCTACGCTTATCCCACAGGACAAAGAAGAAACATGCACAGTAACAACATCAGGATAGGGGCTTAGTTTGTTTATGCTCACCAAAATGATCTAGTTCTAATTTTCGATGATATTGTAGATGTCTTGGAGAGTTTGTAGAAACTTGATTTTCCTTCAATTCCTTCTATCAATACATAACCATAGCTATAATCCACCTTAGGAAACATAAATACATTGTAATGTGATCCTAATATTATAATCAAACACTTAAACTTCAAATCTAGGGAGTGAGTTTCGTTAGTTGTAGGGTTTACAACATTATAGATCTGATAGATTTTGAAGCTTTCCTTTTGCATAGATTTGTATGTTAAATCATTCTCATGTTTAGTTCCGTCATTAAATTTTGTCTCTTCTACACCTATTTAGGTATACTTAGAAATTGACAATTGATTTTTAGTATCTCTACCTTTTTCTTTGCATAAGAATACTTAGTCTTGATCGCTTCATTTCTAGTATTAGAATCTATTTCTTATAGGTTTAGACATTTGATCCTCTTGAGTCCATAGGCATTAGAACATCGTATTATATATATGCATTATAACACTTTTGATTATAGAATATTTCTAAGAGATTAGTTGTTTGAAAGTCGTTTCCAGATTTCCTTTTCTTTCATTTTGTATTTTGCTTTAGTATCTTAGTCAACCTCTACCAAAATAAGACATCAAAGATCAAGATCTAATAGGGGAGATATGATTTTGTGGTCCAATTCTAAGCTAATTATGTGGTGTTAGTTTACCTCATTGTTTGATTTGGTTTTATTACATTTTGAAGTGTGCTTGCTAGCATTAATTTAGGCTAGAATAGGTTCTAATCTTGCATTTCATGTGCCTGCATCTCTAAGTTTATGATTAACCTGGTTGATTTATCATTTTGTATTAACAAGGACACATGAATCATCCAGAGACATCTACCATCAGTGCTAGATGAAGACATGTGATGCAGTCAGGTATATTCGATTATTAATCTGAAATATATTTATCTTGTTTGACATGTTTTGACATGTTTATTAATCTATGGAAAATTCTTATCATGCACTGCTTTATAGCTTCAGGGTGAAGCAAACTTGACTTCTATGCAACAACACTCTATGAGTTCATCGTCAATTAAATTCAATTGTTATTCAATTTATGCTCAAGTCTATATAAACATAAATATTTTTTTACACATCTTTCTAAGATCTTGTTGTGCACAGGTGGTGTCTCTCACAATGACAGACGTTTGTCTAAGGGGTCTACAAGTGCCGGTGGAAAAAATGAGAGGACATGCTTAGTGTCTTATACGCCATCGCCAGGTAGAGATTGTTTACATACATTTTGACTAGAATTCTTGTTTGACATGTTTTTTAATATGTGGAAAATTCTTATCAGGCACAGGTTCACAGCTTCAGTGTGAAGCAAACTTGACTTCTATGCAACAACACTCTGTGAGGTCATCGTCAGGTAAATTCAATTGTTATTCAATTTATGCTCAAGTCTATATAAACATAAATATTTTTTTACACATCTTTCTAAGATTGTCATGTCCCCAATTTTGGTTCATCCAGTACCATGGGTGAAAGGGGACAAAATCAACCCCTAAAGGAATTAAATGGTATTAGTTCTATTTGCTTAGAATTAATTTTGGCATGAGTCTCCCAAGTTGGAAAATTTATTTATTAAAGGTAATTTTGATAAATAAAATTAATGGATAATGAGCAAGTGGGCCAAGAGGGCACTCATGTGGAAGATGTTTCCAAATTGGAGTAGGGGTTAATTTTGAGGCAATTATACCACATGAATTAATTAATTATTAATTAGTTGCTTAAATGTTGAATTTGGAATTAATTCTGAGTTGGAATATTTATATTAATAAATATTGCTAATAAATATTGTCAAGTGGTGATAATATGGCTAGGAGGTCGAATTTGGTCATGTGGACCACTCTTGCCTTTGTGGCAAATCTCAGGAAAAGCAAGGAATCCAAAGGAGGAAAGAAGACATGGAAAACAAATTAGAAACTGGCAAAAGCAAACAGAAAAGATGGCAAAAGAAAAAAAGTGGAAAGTAAATAAAGTGGAAAGAAAAAGAAAAGCCGTAAGTAAAGATTTAGCAACATCCATAAAGCTAACTGAGGTGCAGTTTCTAATCTGGGTGAAGAGAGACAAAAGTTGGCAAGTTTTTCTAAGACAAAACTTGCTAATTATTCCAAGAAGGCGCCTACATGACTTGGAGTAGGATGGGAAAGTGGTAACCTACTCTCACAAGTCACCAAAGGTAAGTAACTTACTCAGCAAGTCATCATAAAGTTTATAAAAGAAGCCAACCAACTCCAATGAAGAACTTTTGATCATTTATGTTTTCTCATGAGAGCTTTGATGCTTCTCTAGTTGAGTGATGTGCCTTAGCTGTGCTTCTTGGGTGATGTGCCCCAAGGCCCATAGTTTCCAGTGAGTGTTGTGCAGGTTCATAACAAGATATTGCAGCGATTAACATATGCTACCAACCTCCATTGAAGATCCTCAGTTATTTGGAGAATAGGATTCCTCCAACAGTGATTTTACAGCTAATTTTGGTGAAGATTCATCCGTGGAAGAAGATAGATCTTGGGAGTGCACCCAAGTGATGAATGAGAGATGATACAGCCATTGTTGTAGACATCAGAGGTTTTGAATATCAGTAACCAGCTTCAGATCAGATCCATACTTCTCTTCTCACTCAATCTCACATTCACAGCTAAATCTAGAGGAATTTTCCTTGAAGGAGAGGGATGACTTAGTGAATGTGCCCCAGTCAAGTTCAGAAGCTCAGTAAGCAGTAAATTACAGTCATATGACCTGTATATGACCTAATCCTAACTCCATAGCAGAGCCACAGTAATATTCTAATTCTTCTCTTCATTCTCCATCAAATGTAATGAATATTTATCCTGTGAGGCACTATTGTTTTGGAAGGCAGTTAAATCAATAGAAGGAAAGTTATGATATATTGTTTTCAACCTGTATCTCTTCATTATGTTATATCAGATCCTTATTTAATATCATATCAGATTTTATCATGTATTGGAGTAGTTTGATGGATTAAAATGCAAGACTAGCTAGTTGGGTGCTTATTCTAGACTAGTTTCACCATATTTATTTCTAAATATTTTTTGAGAGTCCATTTTGCATTCTGTTAGTTGGAGGAGGTTTATAAATCAGTATAATACCTATATCAATCCCTGTAATAATAATTCGGATGCTTTTACCCTCTTTTTGGGAAGCCTGTAATTTGACTAGCTTAGCAGTCCACTATGTGCAATTAATCCCAAATTACTCCAAACTCTTCCAAGTTCATCCAGTATCTATTCCAACATATTTTATGAGTTACATGACTAATATATGTCTGTCCTAAACCTTATTAATCCTCACCTAGTCTTGTTGGCATATGCTAGAATCCCAGGAAGCCTCGAAGTAGGCAATAGATTTGTTCTATTGCTGAAAAAGTGAATGGCTCTAGTACTTTGTGCCAAGGACTTCTACTGATACCATATTTTGCTGCTGCTGCAAAATCTCACCTATAAATTCCAAAACCTAATCTCTCTCCTATCATCCCCATTCAGAGTTTCCATCCCTGTCACTTACATCCTGCACAGTCTGAGAGTTTGCCTTAAAAATTGTTAGAAAATTTCCATTAAAACTCTGAAGTGGAAGTTAATATTTTGGTCAGATCTTGACTAGGATATTACAAAGATTTGTTGTGAACAGGTGGTTTCTCTAACAATGACATACGTCTGTCTGAGGGGTCTATAGGTGTCGGTGGACAAACTCAGAGGACAAGCTTAGTGTCTTATACACCATCACCAGGTAGAGATTGTTTACATACATTCTGACTAGAATTCTTGTTTTACATGTTTATTAATCTGTGGAAAATTCTTATCAGGCACAGGTTCATAGCTTCAGGGTGAAGCAATCTTGGCTAGTATGCAGCTTCACTCCCTGATGTCATCGTCAGGTAAATTCAATTGTCATCCAATTCACACTCAAGTCTATATAAACATAAAACTTCTTTTACATGGATCTTTCTAAGATCTTGTTGTGCACAGGTGGTGTCTCTCAAAATGACAGACGTCTGTCTGAGGGTGGATCTATAGGGGCCATTGGACAACCATAGATGACACCCTTATTGTCTTATTCTTCAGATGCGCCATTGCCATGTAGAGATTGTTTACATACATTTTGACTAGAACTTTTGTTTGACATGACTGTTTTATTTGTGAAAAATTACATGATTTTTCATGTAAACTTACATGTGATTGCCAATATTTGGTTTCCTACAGGGGATTCTGGACATTCTAACAATAATGATGGTTTAGAAGACTTTATTTCTATTTCTCACCATGTTCATGATAATGCATAGGTTCCATCAAGTATTTATAATGAACACATTTTATTTAAATGTTTATAATTTGATTGACAAATTATATATATAGTTTTTAATACTTGCACATGCATTTTACTTCTTACAGGGTTTGCTGCTCCTGATCCTAATCCACCTCCCCAGACAAGGAGAGGTCGTCGGGTGCATCAGTATGCTCTCAATGAAAGATATGATCCTCTTTACAGTCATCCTAGAGATGTTCCCGAGGAGACTCCTTGGGAAGACAACATCGCTATGTTGACTGTGGAAGAGATGAAGGAGCATTCATCGAGATTGTAGGCAGAACTTGACACTTCACATATATCTTTTGGTTCTCAACAGTGTCTCCATATTGTTTTGCACAATATGAATAGTTTAATCGAGACATATCTTGGGGTTGGACCATCAACCCATATTTTTCATGACATGATGCGTAGGAGGCGGTTTTCAGTGATGGGTCACCACAAGTTTGAAGAGATAAAAACATTTGTCACAAAAGAAATGGTCTTTTCATGTTTTGACTTGCGGCCTAAAGACAAAAAACATCTAAATATCGCAAGATTCAATGATCCACTGATTGCACCCCATATTTATTCCAAGTTCCTATGTGCATATGGGAAGTTCCCTAATAATGACGAGGTTCCTCAGTATTTTTTTAAGATGTTGATTGCAGAGTTCCGGTTTCACATGGACCCCAACTATACAGATACGAGATCCAGTTTCTATGGTGCTGGCAAAGGTCGTACATATGAACGACCTGATGCACAACGAGATGTTCAGTATAGGCATCTGATGCCTTGGTTAGTACAGCCACATCCTAGAGTCGTTTCTTTTCCAGAGGAGTTGGAAATGACATCCCAAATAGCAAGAGGGGTGAGGGAAAAGATAAAATAGCATGTTGAGGCTGCATTGGCAGGGGTGGAAATCGACATAAATACTTTGTCATATTCAACCAGTATGGATGAAAGCCCATTTGATGATTATTCTGATGATCACTTGAAAATCATGACTCGATTAGAGCTTCAGCAGTATGCAACGTACTGTAGAGATAATTATAAGCGAGTCATTGCTAGACAAAATCAAAACAGAGGCATGGTACGTAAGTATGCAATAATATTTTTCAATTCTTTATATGAAATCTAATTTTTTTATTCTCCAAATCTAATATCTATAAATTATATGGAATTTATGCAGTATACCAGATTCATGAATGATGACAACTTTGATGATACGGATTTTATTGACCGGGAAGAAACAAAGGCTAGTGGCACGAATACGCATGTTGAGGAAATTCTAGTTTCAAAATTTCCACAGGGGACACAGGTATGGATATTCCTGTATCATGTCTTCTAATCATTGGTCTTATCTTTAGCTTAAAAGGTTTACCTCATGGTTTTAGGGGTATTCACTATTATATACATAATACTCAATTTATATTCATGGTATTCTGGGTATTCTGTGCATTTTTTACTGTTAAAAATGGTTGTTCGTGCCCAGATTCTGAGATTAGAGTTTTTTCATGCCTAGAAGACTACCCAAAATAGCTCCCAATGTGCACATAAATCAGAATTAAGAGGTTTATTACTGTTACGATCCATAAAACTATCCAAAACAAGCTTAGAACCGCCCAAAATGAATGTAACTGCTTGTTTGATGGCTGGTATATGTTTGTAGGCATTTTCATCCATGCAAAGACGTGTTATTTGAATGGTGTACACATTACTTAACTACCAACAACACTAAATTTAAGATTGATATCATATACCTTGCCCAAAATGAGGCTTTAGGGTTTTTTTGTGGATACAAGAAAACTCCAGTACTTACAAAGTCACAAGTTAGCCCTACTAAAAAATACAAGAAAACTCTAGTACTTTGAGGCTATCCTTGCTTGGAATATATGAAATTCAATTTTTTTAGGTCAGCTCTGTTGCCAGCAAATTTCTAGTGAAATTTTAAACTTTTGTTTTGACGTCACAGAGCAGGTGACACGGGTTGGATGGGATAAATAATTATCTAGTTATTCTGTCAAAGATGATTCCTTCATGCCTTGGATGAGGATGGTAATCTACATTGTTTTATCATACTTATCACTATTTGAAGATAGTCATTACGCGGGATCAGTATGAGTGAAGAAGGAGTTGCGTTAGTTAATTTGGCATCTATGAGGGTTCTCCTTATAATATGATGACGGTAAACTCATGGTGTTCAACTTGTTGTCCTTGTTTATCATACCACTAACATTAGCCATTAACAGTAGGTGCAAGATTAAAGGATGTATGGGGTATATTTTATGACTATGATTCCATACTTATTTTTCAAAGGACACATAAACATCAGACATAGATACATGCGTTTTCATATCTCATAGAAACTTGCAAAGTAATCAATAAGTTAGTTGTATCTATAAGGAAATAATGGTGTATCATAAGAAGAGAGTATGATCAAAAGTTGCACCCATCCTATGAATATTGACCTCATAGACACACGAAATTACCAAAGGAGCCTACTGAATCTTATGGTGTTCAATCCTAAAAGTGTTTTGAAGTTAAGGGATCCATCTACAGATCTTGTTAATGATGATGAATCTATAAATATAAGATAAAGGGACTCTACTGCATATTTTGATAAGGATGAGGGATTTGCAGCCATAAACTCAAAAAATGGCCAAACATGGGCATGCATGTTGATTACCTTGTTCTATATCTCAAGGCTATCTATCACCCGAATGATAGGCATTTTCTCAATAGGTGAAGTGATATCCATTGATGCTCAAGCAGTCGAGTACATGAGGATGAATATACCTTACATAGATAATATGTTTACTAGACTCAAATACAATCAAGGTAGGGAAGAAATCCCCCCTTGTCCTTGTATTTGGAAGAAATTATCCTCTTGGAATCAAAAAATGATTTCTTCCTTCACCCAGATACTAGGACTAGAATCAGATGAAGAATTCAATAAAGGAATGGTTGCCCTAGTAGATGCATATAATTATCATGATGCCCCCCAAAATAACTGCACATAAGCCATATATTTAGGAATAAAGGCACATTTAGTAAAGTTCGTCATTGAGAAATTAGATATTGATAAGTTGTCCAACAAAGATAGATTTAAAGTGCTTTAGAGGATAATTAAGGGGGATGTAGATCCCAACAAAGTGATAGGCTATGCATTTCCTGACCCTACTCCTGCTATATCAAATGATCCATCCTATTTTACATTTTATAGACCAACAAGGGCTGTGATAACCAAAGAAGAAATGAAATTTGCATCTCCTACAAAACAGATATATGAGGATCATAACCAACACCATACTAGCAGACAAACATATAAGAGGATCATGGTGGAGGATGCATAAGTATCTTGGAAAAGAATCCTTCCCTTAAGTAAGCATTCCTGAAGATATGTAGTTTGATAGGATATATGTGGAAGTGCACATCAATGATGATGAACATGTTCTTATAATGTAGTCAATTCCATTCAATGTAGTGCATCATATTCATGTCGCAATTCTACTCTCTCACTTTGGGCCTCTAGAATTTGGTCTTCCAAAATCCCAATCTTGCTATGTGCCTTGTCTAGATGGTCATTTAACTATTGTGCGTTAAACTCAATAGCCATGGAAATTGCGTCATTTGCTGAGGCTATCAGCAAGTGCTTGATCCATGCTTTTGATTATTGGTGTTTTGAGAGTTAACTCCATTTCTGTTTTTGTGGACAATTTCAATTTCTTATAAGTTCTCTGCACAATTTGTCTATTCAGTTTATCAAAAATGAAAGAGATTAGTTTGTCCATGGAACCCCTCCTTAGAGGTTTTGTACAGGATTATCCTACATGATTATAGTTTGTCCCCAAACTTGTATACATACATACATACATACATACATACATACATATATATATATATATATATATATATATATATATATATATATATTAACTTTTCATTTTGACTTTGCAGCCCACAGAAAACCAGGAGCCATTGGTGTTCCGGTCCGAAGGTTGAGATCGATCTGCTCTAGTTGTAAATGAATTGTCACCATTTTTTGCGATAGTAAGAAATGACCAATGGCATGACGATCATTTTTTGTTACTTGAACGATCATTTTTGTTTACTTGAACATAGTTTCCTTGTGACTGAGCTTCTGGTGATCAAATTATTTGGTTATGGCAGGTATTGGAATACCACTTTTGTTTTTGTCATGTATGGTTTGAAACTATGTGGTTACTCAAATATCTGATCATCTTATTCCTTCCTCTTGCAGCATCTCGAGTGAATCCTGGTCATCTGTCCTATTTCAAGTTTTGCAGATGTGTTATGGTCTTGTGGCAGCTGTTATGCTATTTTTCACCCTGGATGATTATCAATGTCAGTTTTGATATGCTTTGCCATGTGTCAATGTCATCCTACTGCAGCAACAGATGAGGTTGATCAGCTATCATTTCCTCTTGTTTTTCATGCTTGTACTCTGCAGCAACAGAAGACTCTAACAATGCTTTGAGCAATTCTTTCCTGTTGGATGATGACTCCAGGTACACTTCATGTCTCAGTGTTCTAGAATTATTTCCTGTTGGATGATGAGTTAGAGCATTGCATGTTGTTCAGGTTATGTGTATGTTATCTCAAACTGCTGGGAGGGGCCATTGAACTCCCTAGATTGTAATATTTCCATACTTGAGTACAAATTTGAAAGAAGGCACTTGCGCTTTCCTTTGTTGTATAATATTGAGTTTCTTATTTTCCTGGCAGCTGGTATAATATTAATCCATATTAGTTGTTTAGAGGTTGTTTTAGAATAGTAAAAGATTTAAGATCCCTTGAAATAATTTTCTATGCATGCAAATTTATACTCATTTAGGAAAAAATGACTAATGAGAAAATAAGAGAAATACTAGAAAACTGGTAAAGTAGTCAATTTGTAAATATAAAAAAATGTAATAATTTTATCTATAATATTGAGTTTCTTATTTATTTTTGATGCTCGTCTACATGAAACTCTTCATTGATCTTGTTACCCCCTTTTGTATGGGTGTCCATGTTTGATTTTGATCACACTTTTGAAGAGGGGATGTCATCACTCTCGATGGCAATTTGACGATGCCCTAAGGTATCTTTGCAGGTTTGGGTTGTTTTAGGACATATCTAGGTCAATTTGAGACTTCAAGAGGCAATGTTTGGCAGTCCTCTCAACATGAACATCCCTAGTTTCTAAATTTGTGCACAAACAACCCTATTTGACGGTTAAAAAGAAGGGAAGAAACAACCCTAATTCAGCATGTTGGGTACCCTTGTGAACTTATCCACCATCAAACAATGTGTTGTTGCAGCAACACCCCCCCCCCCCCAAAATTTTGAACATGTTGGGGCCCCTCCTTCTATTTTTATAGAAAACTTGCCTGACAAGCCATCCCAGCCGTCAGCTCTGTTTTCAACATAAAATTTTACTTCCCTGCTGAACAGCTTGCCGTCAATCCTTCCATATTTTCCCCAATGAGCCAAAAGATAACTTAGATTTTTCCCCAAACGTTTTTGAAATAATTCGGACATTGTCCCAGAACGGCGGGAGTCAAACATCCAACCTTTCCGAAAGGAGGACTTAGATTTTCTTTGTCAAAATCTGCGGAAGCCATTGGGCAAAACCACCCGAAACGGCGGAAGCTTTCACTCAAGCCTTCCGCGACCACGGAAAGGTTCGAGTTGTTCTCCCGAAACGGCGGGGAATTCAACAAAGCCGCCGTGTTTTACCTCTCCGGAAAGAGACTCTGATTATGGCCATAAGCTGCGGAAACCGTTGGTGAAACCTTGCCGAAACGGCGGAACGATTCAACTCTGTTTCCCGAAGCGGCGGAAGCCATTCGGATAAACTTGCCGAAATAACACGAAGGAATTCATCAACTTCTTCCGAAGTAAAAAGACTTGGAAAATTTTCGATCGTTGCTTCTGCGGAACGGTTCAAGCTCCGAAACGGCTTAGCTCCCGAAACGGCGGAGCCTTTCACTCAAGCCTTCCGCAACCGCGGAAAGGTTCCGGCTTTCCTCCCGAAATGGCGGGACACATTCGCCTTAGTCTCCCGAAAAACACTTAGAACATTTTACAACCGTCCGCGGAGAAATTGGAGTTCCCTTCCCGAAACGGCGGGGACAGTTTGAAAAAACGCTCCGAGACAGCGGAAGAACTTAGGAAAGATGCCCGAAACGGCAGAAGCCATCCGCATAAGTCCCGCGGAGGAATTCACGTTTTGTTTCCGAAACTATGAAAAGACTTAGATTTTTTTCAGGAAACTGTCGTGGAGGCCTTCAGCCTTTGCTCCTGAATCGCGGAAGCCTTCGGGCTACCCTTCCGAAACGGCGGAAGCCAATCACTTAAACCACTCGGCAAAGGACTCCGAAACGACCCCGGGTGAATGTGCAGAAAAGTATGAGTTTTGCTCCCGAAACGGCGGGAGCTATTCGTATAAAGCGCCCGAAGAGATTTAGCAAAAGCCTTCCGAAACTAGCGGGAGCCTTCGCCAAACCTTCCCGAAAATCAACGAGACTTCAAATTTTTTGGTTCGCGGAAGCTTTCGCGAAAGCCTTCCAAAAAAAAAAAAAAAAAACACCGGGAGCATTCGCTATATCGTTCCGAAAGGGCGGAAGCCTTGGCGATACCCGTCCGCTACGCGGCGGTCTTTCGCGGAAGGCTTCGATTTTCCTTTCCGCAGTGAGCCCCGAAACGGCGGGAGCTTTCGTTGAACCCTTCCGCAACGGCGGATATGATTCACAAACTGGCACCGCGAATGACGGTCGCACGAAAACCGAAATCGTTTGACATGACCGCTACATGCGGCGAATTTAAACCTCGTTTTAACCACGCCACCTACCAAATTGATTGCTCACACGTACCCATTTTTTATAAAATGCGGTTGGGGCTCGAACCAATGCACCACTGTTTCGAATTGGCCAACGACGTGCGAAGCCGTGCAAATCGCTCCAGCTCACCTCGCTCATTCGCGCTCACGGCCACCTCGTTCAAGTGATCCCCACAGTGCCAGGTAGGATCTTAACCTTGATTTTCACTTTTGAGTTGTCTTTTGGGGGAAAACAATGGGTTTTAGTGGGGTTTTGGCGGACAAAACACCCGTCAAAGGCTATGTTTTGCCCGTCAATTTCAGTTGAATGGAGTTTTCGTCATTTACAAAATCGTCGTAGACATTCGTTAAAACTTTAACATTTTGTTTCGAGCAGTGATGGTGGGTGTGGGCGGTTAATCGTGTCCCATTTTTTAAAACCCCGGACCGCGCCCCTCGTTTTGAAAAATTTTGTCGAAGCCCTTTAGGCGTGCTATGCCCCGGCCAAAACTCAGGACGTAAAATCCCGGGCCCTTCCTTAAGTCTCAGTCCCAGCGCGCCCTCTACCCGGGGCAAAACCTTGTCTCCGATGCCATGGCCCCGTTCAAAACCCGTGAATACTCAAGCTGCGCCAGCCAGGACCCAAAACCATGACCGCTCGAACCTTTGCGTCAGTATTCCCCGGCACCGGCGCCCTCGCTCGAACTACTCCCCATGGAGCACCTCGGCTTGTCCCGCAGATAACATCAGCATTCGAATGCCCTCGCCTAATCTTAGATATGAAAGGGGTTCACCTTTCGGCAAAAGGTCTGCCCATCCGAGCTCACCCGCCACGGTCCTCCCAAACCACAGCAGTGACGAAAGCTATCTTATCCCTTCCGCAAGGCGGAACCGGAAGCCAATTGCTTCCGCAAATCGCCTATCGATCCGAAAACCAATAGTTTCCGCAACATAGCCTATCCCAGACTCGTCTTTTAAGAGCTTCAAATGTTTCAATTTGTGTCTTATGTTGAAATAATGTTTTGCTTCCTAAATATTTGCTTCATTGACTTATCTCATTGATATTAAAACGATGTTGCTCTCTGCTAAAACTTTACAGCCTGTTGCTCAAATAATGACTTTGATATGGATGTTATCAGGGATAAATTAGGATGCCGAAAACCGGTAAGAAGAAGGCGAAGATGACAGAAAAGAAGCCTGCCCCTCCCAAGATTGAAACCTCGCTCCAGGACACTAGGTGCACTACTGGTGTCCCTCCAGAAATCATATGGGGAGACCTCTACAGAATGATCCGGGACCAAGAAATCCCAGATATGCTGCTAGAGGAAGCACCAATCTATCTTAACATCAGAGCCTCAGGCATAACTAGAGCCGCTACCCGCCCTGAGCTGTTCCCCTGTGCTGAAGTGATCGAGTGGATACTCCAACATGCAGATGCTGAAGGGAGAGTGATAAATGATAGCGGGAAAATGGCTATCGCCTCGTTTCAACCCGCGTATATTGCGGCAGCCTACAGATTTCCCCGTGTCCAACAAGCTCTGACTGACGAATGGTTGGGCCAAATGGATAACGTCGAGATGGCCAAGAAGCTATTGAGGGGAGGGAAGCATTTGAGGAAGAAGGGAAATGATGAATATGACGTGCAGAACCTGAGGGCCCCTTTCAGATTGATCGCTTTAATGCTGTGCAGAATCTTCGGCATGCCCGATGGCACAGTATACAAGATTCAGTGGGTCCCTATCATTCACTATGTGGCATTTCAGGGGACAGTGTTTGACTGGGCCACTATCTTGTCAGATAGTCTGGCCTCAATGATAAGTGCTGCTAAGCCCGGGCTGGCCTTGAAGAAGGCTGAATTCTTCATGTCTTCATACCTGATAGATTGTATCTTGGCCAAGATAGAGTTCCCCAAATTGGGGTGTGCATGGGATAGGGCCACCACCCCGGTCTACGTCGCATTCAAGATGTTGTGGGCTCAAAACTACAAGCCCAGCTACAAACTCATCTGTGAGGGGTTCATCATGCCCCTATACGAGAAAATGTTCAAGGAAGAACCAAATTGCCTATCACAAAATGCTTTGGAAATCCTTGGGGATTATGGGGACTTTTACTTTTCAGAACAAGGTACCTACCTGAGAATATTCGGAGGGACTAAGCCCCCATACATATTGCCGCAGTATGCCACAGACTATGTGGTGCTCAAGGAAGCAGTAAGACAACTCTTCTTGGATGGGATTGGAGCATTCCTCCACAAGCTACACAAGGCTTCCTTTCCCCCCCTACCTTTCTGCATAGGTGCTTACAAGTTTTCAGGGGTGGCCTCTGCCGACGAATTCGTTCAAGAGTTGAAGGCCTTCCACTTCGGTGAGGTCATCTTCCACAGGAACGACAGAAAGGGTAAAGTGGCCGAGCATTGCAAGGGGAACTATGCTAACTTCGAATACTCCCACTACCCCGATGCCGAGGAGGAAGCATTCAGAGGCATCAGCAACATGACTGAGCTACGGATCTGTCGCCAAAGTACTGGAGCGAGCTCTAGCTCAACCAAAGCCCAGAAGACCATCCAGCAAAAGGAGAAAGAAGCCAAGGATGCCCGAGCTCAGGAAGAGCTCAGATTAAGAGAAGAGGCAAGGTTACAAAAGGAAGCCGAGGAAGCAAGAAAGCAACAAGACGCTGAAAATGAAAGACTGCGGAAAGAGGCTGAAGAAGCCCAAAAGCAGAAAGAAGCAGAGGCGGAGCAAGCTGAAGCAAGGAAGAAGGCGGAGGAAGAATTGAAGACAAGGGAAGATACCGAGGCAGGTGGGTCCGGTGTACAAGACATGGAGATAGACACCTCTCAAGCAGGTGGCTCTGGTACCCAAAAGGAAGGAGCAGACCCCGCTCAGGAAGTCCGGACCCCACCTATGGAAGAAGACATAGACATCATAAACCGACCAATTGTCCCGTACACTCCATCTGGGAAGCATATGGTGTCCAAATGGAATGAGTTTGTCTATGATAAGAAAAGAAAAACAATGGTCCTCCAATCAGAAGAGAGGATTAAAAGTCCCTTCCATGATGACATAGTTACTCACCGAGAGGTCGCTGTCATGCAGATCCCATCGCCATGGCATCCGCAGTTATAGCAACAGCACAGGCATCATTTTCCAATGTAGGGGTTATAGTCAAAGAAAATATATTGACAAAGAAGAGGGCACGCACCCTGCAACAAAACGTGGCTAATGAGCAAGCCCAAAGAGACCTGGCAGTAAACAAATATAATTGCTTGTACGCTGAGCATAAGGAGCTGTCAAACAAGTACAGCCACCTGGAGGAGGAAAAGGAGCAGCTAGCACTCCAAATAATGATTGCAGAAGCGGAGAAGAATGGAGCAGAAGAGAAGGCTTCCCAGCTAGAAGCAGAAAAGCAGACATTAGCTGAGCGTTTAGAGCAAGCGGAGAGCAGAACCTTGGACATGTCTCCCTTCCACGAGCTGTCATGCAATATCCTGCAGCAAGTGTATGGCTCTCAAGAGCTAATCACTGACGAGGTATGCAAACTCAAGGCCATGATGGGTAGGCTAAAAGAGGTCAATACGGAAGCCCATAGGCTCAAAGCTAAAAATACCCGTGTCAAGGCAAATGTCATAAGTCAGATGGCATGGAGGGAAGGGAAAGGAGGTTTCCCCCCGCATCTTCCTTTTAAGGCCGTGGAAGATTTTAATGAAGATATAGCCTTGTTGGAGTTTGGCAGGAACTGTGCCAATAAGCTGATGGCCAATGTGCAGAGGACAACAGACAGAATCAACAACCTATACCAAAAGCTCAAAGGAGTCCATGACAACTGCACATTGAGTTTCCCTCAGACCCTAGAAGACTTCCCGGAAAAGGAGCAGCGGTTGTCTCAACTGAAAGAAGAGCTAGGCGTCCAGATGGAGTATGTGAAAAGCATTGATGTCCTGGCCATGGATGATCTCCAACATTACATCGGTTCATCAACACTTCACAACCATCTGCTGAAGGAAACATATCAAGTTGCTGAAGCAGAAGTACAAAGCATTAAAACAGAGCTTGGGAAGAATGTGACTTCTCAGAAAATCCTGTTTCCTGCTGCAGCAAACATAATCATAAGGGACACAGGTATGTGGCACAGCTACATAGAAGAGGAGGTCAGGAAAGCTGCAGCAACAGCAGGAGCATCAGTAGATCCGGCAGCCCCTCTCCCAGCAGCCTCTTCCCCAGCAATGGCAGAAAGTCTGACCAGTTCCATTCCCCCTTCCCAATTAGGAGTAGCATCAGCAGGGGATTCGAGGGCCTCGTCCCAGGAAGCATCAGTGACCATCAACTTGGGTGACCCTTTGCCAGCAGAAGCTCACGCACAGGAATGAAAAGGCTGAATTCAGTGAGCCACTCTCTGCAGCCAAACACGTTCCCAGCAGGGAAAGCTTTGGTGTTAACAAATTTTCTGTTACGTATATTCTGAATATGTAAGGCGTAAGCCATAAGACAGCTGTCCCTATTTGTTGTCAAAATATTTTTGTAAAGGAAGTGGCCATTTTTGGTGATCGATTATAGTAGAAATCCCTGTAAATGACAGGTGGAACGTGCTAGGTGTCAGCCCAAAGGGCAAAGTTGTAGCTATAAATAGCATCTAGGAAAGATTAGAAAGGACTTTTGGCAGGGAATGAAAATTTTGGCAAACGATATGAGCTATCTTGTATCGGGTCTGTAAATTGAATTTTCTAATAGAAGCCACGGGAGATGGACGTTTTGCCTGGAATGTTGGATTGCTCTATATTGGACTATTCTAATGGCTGCAATTCTGCAATGTGAGATCATTCTTGACGTCTGAATTATTTCTTTGCATTAATGATTTTGCTCCCCTCTGTGCATGCGTTCTCTCCATTTTGTGAACAGTGAAATGTATTGCTGTAAATTTCTTTGTCTAGATCGAATGGCTAACTGTTCTTTCTTCGGGGTAATGCACGTGGTTTATTGTTCACACCTTTAATTTGCTCCTTGCAGGGATCTTTGAGTTCATTTCAGTTTCGTTACATCTAGATCTGTTTCTTTATTCGTGTTACATAGATTAAATAATTCTGCTTTCTTCTGTTTATGACCAATAGATGCGTTCTTTAAATTCCATTTTTAACCTGTTTCTTTATTCTTCCGCTTTCTTCTGTTTTATGAGCAACGAGTACGTTCCATGATAAACTGGAAGCTATCTTTTAGAAATCTGTATCATGCTGTAGCTTCGCTTCTGAAAGAACAGCTATCTGTTCTCTCCTTATGCTTCTTGTTACAGCAGATTGCTCTTTCCTTTAGCGTGTTCCCTGCAGGGATAGATAGATTTGTTCCAGTTTTAAGCTTAGATCTGTTTTAATTGCATTTAGATTAAGTATAATTTAGGCACTTGCATCTCATATAAAAGACAAAAAAAAAAAAAACCCAAAAGAAAGGTGGATCGGGCCATAACCGGTAGAATCGGATTTAAAGTCCAAAACCACGGTTGCCGGAACCGCTAACCGGACGGATTCCCTACACCAAACGGAAGATAGTCTAATTGGGACCATCTCTCGGGGAGAATCCCTTTCTTATTGATGCCACGATATCCGAGGCATCAACAGTTTTTGGCGCTAGAAGGAGGGCCTGAAGTGCATGGCTGATAAAGGAAAATCTTCCACGGTCATAGATAACACTGAAAACCCGCTTGAAGAAAATTTTTCAAACAACCCAGATCTTGGATTAACAGATCAAGAACGCCTCATTTCTGACCCTGAGCCTCAGGAAGCTTTATACGCTGTTCCTTTTGCAGAAATAGAGGACTTGAGAAGACATACCAGATCCTACGTTAGACAGCTAGGTGGTTTAAACGCTGTCAACTTCCTCCCTAAGAAAACTACACCCAGAAAGGAGCCGCAGTACACCCGGGATTCAATTCTCGTTCAAATTTTTGAAGAACTGGTGAATCTGACTTTGGAAGAGATTTCAGACACTCTGAACAAGACAGACCAAGAACATTTGGAAGAAATTACCACTCCCAAAAGTACCCCACAGGATTCACCCTACAATTCTCCTCCGGGGTCTCCACATCCAAACCCAAACATGGCTGTACCTGCTTGGAGAGCAAGGGGAGCACTGAACTTAGCTGGACCATTCCATAATCTCCCTAAAAACCCAGAAAAGGTCTTGCCTAAATACGATCCAGGGAAATCCATTTCGGCAGAAGATCACCTCAAGAGTTTTTATTTGGCTCTGAACCTGTTGAACGTACAACATGAAGACGTGGTCTGCAGGTTGTTTCCATATACATTCGAGCCAAAAGTATCATCATGGTACTTTAGCTTACAACCCAGCTCAATCTCTAGTTGGGATGAATTCGAAAAATGTTTTCTAAAGAAATACGGAAACCAGAAGACTGTGGCCACACTCATGAAAGAACTCCTATCCATGAGGATGGAAAAGAAAGAAAAGGTTCAAGATTTCAATCAAAGATTCACTACGGTGTTGAATAACTTCAGTCAAGCTAATAAACCAGCCGAGGAATCTCTAATTGAATACTATACAACCGCTCTTGATGGACCCATAGCAATGTTTGTGAAGAGGTCCAAGAAAGCTACCCTGATAGAGAACTTTGAGGAAGCTAGGAAGGTAGAGGAAGAGGCTGATAGCATCGCTAAACATGCCTTAGATGTAGAAACAAAACCAGCAGCTGGAAAGAAACCTTTGCTCCTCACGAGAGGCAAGGAAGAGCCATCTACGGACATGGAAAATGTAGTTAAAATGATGCAAAAATTATCTAACAAAATCGTAGATCTCGAGAAAGACAAGGCTGCTGGTACATCTAGGAAACCTTTCAAGCCATTCTACAAAAGAAGGGAAGATGGGGAACAGTCTCATCCTCCAATGAACACTGCCCCTGTTTTAAACTTGAATGAGATTGGGATGGAGAATTTCTGCACCTTTCACCAAGAACCACACTCGGAGAAGAGCTGCCCACAATGGATCAATTCCATGAGCTTGGTCATGAACCAAATGTTAGATTCTCAGATCCCAGACCAGGATATTCCTCCAAAGGATTCAAGCCCTGAGTTAGAGGAACCAACCCCGGACACTAATATGGTGTTGTGGGATTGGGTACCTATGACTGAATTAGTAGAAGAAGATCACGTAGATAGCGATCCCTCTCCCATAAATCTTGCCACTCGCAGCAAGGGCCCAATTGCGGATCCTATACCAGTCAACGTTCCCCATAAGCCTAAAATTTCGAAAGACCCGCCTAGGAGGCATATACCAATCATCCCACCACAGCCTAAAGTAAACCAAACAGCGGCCAAACAGCCAAACGCTGATAACACAGTCCAGCCAAAGGTCACCATGAACAAAACAGATCAGCCAATTCGAATTGGGAATGAATCCGATATAGGGTATGATATTATCGAAGATATCAAGAAAGTTAAAGCGAACGTATCAATATTTGACATGTGTAGCTTGCCCCATCAACGAGACAAACTACTCCATGTTTTACAACCAAAACCCAACACTACGTTAACAGATTCTCAAGACAATCCTGAAATTAACGAGGCTAGCATCGGTGGGAAATCCAAATCCCAAACATTGCCATTTCTATTGACATTCGAAATTTTTAATCACAATGTTCATAACTATTTGGTAGACTCTGGAGCCTCTTCAAACGTTATGCCACTGTCAATTTGTAGGAAAATCAATGGGCAGCCCGTGCCATCTCCAGCTCAAATCATCCAATTAGACAGGACTGCCGTCAAGGTTATAGGGGAGATGAAAGATGTTCTAATTAGACTGTCAGCCGACCCTAGAGTTTGCCAATTCATTGACATAATGGTGGTCGATATTCCTGACGCTTACGGGCTGATTTTGAGTAGAGATTGGTCTACCAAGTTGAGTGGCTACTTTGCTACCGATTGGTCTCATCTATGGCTGCCTTATCAGAACAGGCAGAATCAGATTAAAGTTCTTAGGGAACCTCATATGAAACAAAACGTGACCTAGCTAGAAGAAAAAAATGAGGCTGTAGCTTTCTCTTCCTCGATCCTGGGAAATTACTTCTTAGAAATGGATCCGGGTAACTATCAATCTGAAACCTTTTGCCATGAATCAGACAAACAGTCCGATCTCCTTCATTTCTCTCGGACTGATGATGTTGATTGTAACATAGTCAATTTAGTTGCTAACATAGACCACAAAGAAACTAACTTAGTTGAATCTGAAGATGTTTTTTGGACATTATATTTTGATGGTTCTAAAACTCTGGAAGGATCCGGAGCCGGTTGTGTTCTAATGGATCCGAAAAGAAACAAGTATTTTTTGTCTTGTAGACTAGAATTCGATTGTACTAATAATACCGCTGAATATGAAGCTTTGGTACATGGTTTAAAGAAGGCCATTGGCTTAGATGTTAAGTACCTGAAGGTTTTTGGTGACTCCGAGATAGTTGTCAGACAGGTAACGGACACCATTCATTGTCTCTCACCGCACTTGAAAGGTTACCAGGCTGATTCCCTACACCAAACGGAAGATAGTCTAATTGGGACCATCTCTCGGGGAGAATCCCTTTCTGATTGATGCCACGATATCCGAGGCATCAACACAATGTTAGTCCTCCAACTAGTCACATTTTAGAATATAAGGTAGCAATAACGGGCCTAATCTTTGAACATGGGATGAATACATTTCTGGGCATGTTTAAACCGTAAGAGCTAATTAACAGTAGCATAAAACTAGATTTGGTGAGTTCTGGGCCAAATTCGATGGTTAAAGGCTTCAGTACTATGCCTTAATGTGTTTTTGGAATTTGAAAGCTCACCTTTTACTTCACCTTGTAATGGCTTATGGCTTATCAACTTGACTGTAACATAACATTCGTAGACTTGCTTTGATTGTTATCAGGACTCCAAGCCATAAATAATGGTAAGAATCTAAGATAGTAGTATCATGTGTAATTGAATGCTCCATTTAAGATTCAACAAACTTTGTATTAAAGGTATGGAAATGTGTAGTTGCAGGAAACAAATGTTGGACATGATTATTGGAAGCAGGAAAACAATGAAAGTAAAATATAAATGAAGTTCATTTTGACAAATAACAGTAGAGCAAAATTAATTTTAGAAGAAAAACATTTTCACTGTTGGACCATTGGTTGTTCCCTTCACCTCTAGATGTGTCATTTCTTTTGTTCTTTAGAAGTGTTGTTTTAGGGTTGATGGGGATAGGTAGGGTCTTATATGGATTTCCCTTACTTTTAAAAATTTCTAATTGGAAAAAAATGTAGAAATTGTTGGAAAGTTAAAACTATTGGTAGTCAGAAAACACCAAGAAACTGCACCGATAATTTTAAAAAATGGCTGGAAATAGTTGAAGTTTCTGGCCTTTGGATGTTTTTATCCTTTAGATATTTTTGGCATCTAGAGGTGTTCCAGATGGACCAAAAATTGTCACTAGGGTATTGTTAATCTATGGCTCCATTACCATGATCCCTTCATCACTCATTACAAACAAATTAAGAAAACCAAACCTGCATTCCAGACTGAGTTCGGATGAACTCAAGCATATCAGACAAGCAGTAGGATTTCTTGTAAGTAGACTCCCCACCACAAAAATATTAATCCTAGTTCTTTTTACATCAAATTTTAATGTATTTGAAATTATTGTAAATTGAAATTCAACTCCAGTAGTTGCATACAATGTTAACATGTTCTTTTGCACTCTTTTCTGTGGAGCGGGTCATACATCAAAATCCAAAGAAATCCTTGGATGAAATTACATATGATCTGTGCCCAGTGAGTGATATATGTTATTAGTAATATACTCCAAAATGTAGGGGTTGTTTCCTTTAGGTGTCTTCATTAACTAATATTGGTATTCTTATTTTGGTTGTTTTCAGGTTTTGAGTATACAACAACTGTATCGAATCAACACCATGTATTGGGATGATAAATATGGCACCCATAGTGTGTCTCCATATGTAAGTCAAAAGTTTTCATACATAGAGGGCTATTTTCTTGAATATACACTTGTTTAGGATGTCCTTGGCTCTCATGCAAAGATGTGTTTTAAGTCTCTTGTTGCCAATTTCCTCCTCCAGGTTATTGCCAATATGAGAGTCTTGATGACAGAAGACTCTAACAATGCTTTAAGCAATTCTTTCCTGTTGGATGATGACTCCATGTACACTTCATGTCTCTGTGTTCTAGAATTCTTTCCTGTTGGATGATGAGTTAGAGCATTGTATGTTGTTCAAGTATTTATGTGTATGTTATCTCAAACTGCTGGGAGGGACCATTGAAATACCTAGATTGTAATATTTTCATACTTGAGTACAAATTTGAAAGAAGGCACTTACGCTTTCCTTTGTTGTACATAATGAAGAATGAGTTCATTATTTTCTGCATTAACTTTGGTAATTGACCTTCTGTGAACTGGTTGTTCACTAGAAGCCATTTTGTGTATATATTTAAAACCTAAATTTTTCAAGTTATGAAGCTTATAATTATAATTATAATTCAAATGTATTCATATGTATCTGGAATTGCCTAGTCATTTTGTACTTTTCTCACCTATATGATGATGCCTGGATCTTTTTCATCAATTTATGATCATGGTATTTTTCTGTCAATTTCAAAGGACGATATTTTTCCCATCAACCACAGGTTAGATATCCGAGAATAGTTTTCTGATACACTTGGATAAATCATACAGCCCTTATTTATAGACCAAAAGTGGAATGTGAGAATGCCAGCAATGTTACTTCCTGATTTGGTTTGTTCATGTTTGTAGGTTTTTGCAAGAGTTTCCCCTTGGCAAAAAGAACTCATATTGACAACTCTGAAGATAGTGGGAAGAATGAAATTGATGTGTGGTGATGATACAAATGATGTCGGTGCTATCAAACAAGTAGGGAATGGTGACCTTTTTCTTTTGCATCAATAACTTTGGCATGCAAAATAGAGCTGATTTTTTTTTCACCGATGACTCATTCAAAATTTTGAACAATTGCAGGCTCATGTTGGTGTAGCCCTTTTAAATGCAATCCCACCTACCCAATCATCCCAAAAATCTACGTTGGCACAATCATAAAATTATGGGGGTAAAATAATAAATCCAAATTGAAGATTGAAGAGTGGAGCACCTGATTCTAGAAACGCCAATGCAACTGATGGAGGATAAGTAGGCAATACATCCATTAATCAGCCAGTTTGAACTTTGGCATTGCCTGCTGGATCTCAAGCATCTCATGGTTCAACTAGCAATTGTTAACTTACTCCTGTTGAGAGACAAAGGCTAAAATTGAAAAATATTATGTATGGGATGGGAGAGGAGGGAGATGGCAGAACTCTTCCCACTGTGAGGCTTGGGGATGCATCAATGGCCTCTTTTTTCACTGCCAAGCATGCATCAGTAAGGCTGACAACATATATTATTTGGTAGGGATGCAGCACACTTGTTACAACTTTGCAGATGTTTAAGATCCTGGGGAAGTGTATATGCTCCTGCATATTGTTTTGCATGACACATTATAACCATTTGTGACTCATATTTGAATTGTGATTATTCTATATGCCAAGTCTGTGGATTTTTATGGACCATTAGAAAAAAATAATGATACTCTTGTAGTTTGAAATTTTGGGTGTGTAAGCTACAAATATTGTTAAGTAAATTGGTATTTAATCGAAAGTTTGAAGCAAAAACCAACCATTGATAGTTGCATGAAAAGAATTTTGATTTCTACCAAAAGAACTAATTCTTAATGACTAAAAATGTATGTCCTGTATAGTTTGTATATATTTTCAGGACCTACTCTTTGAGGCATAGATAATGTTGGTTATCCACTTATAATGAGAAGTGATATGGTTTTCAATAGTTTTTCATTGATCAATGTTCATTTGAATATGGATTTTGGTTTGGTTGTGTTTCAGGCAATTGAAAATGGTTACTTTGTCACTATAATATTGACATTTTAAGAGGACAAAATAAGTAAATGAACAAATGCTAATCATGTCAGATAATTATGTGATATGTTTTGGAGACTTTCATGACATAATTATATATGTTGAATTCAAATATGCTCATAAATTTCTATTAAATTAGCATATATAGTAGATGGAAAATGATTGTGTGAAATTTCAATGTAGTAAGAAAGAACTTCTTCACCAAAATTGACTGTGGTTGATTGTTATGGTGAATGAATATTGTTTGGAATGATTGGATGTTGTTTGAATAGAAGAATCTACTGATAAATTCAAACATGTATCATTTGTCATTCCCTTCAATTGCTTCAACCAATGTTCCCACTCACTTCCCCCCATTTTCCCAATAATCCCATTTTCCCATGTTCAAAATAAAAGGTTGGCAGTGATGAATATTTTCATCTTGTAAAAGGGGATTGTTTAAGATCCATTTTCCCCTCTCTCTATGGTTGTGTTCTTATGTGAAATGTCAAGTGTTGCAGTGGTGCTCTAGCATGACACTCGTTGTTAGGAGATTCATAATGTGCTCTAGCATGATACTCGTTGTCACTTGATCAATCTTATATCCTTTAATATAGAGTTTCTCAAAGTTTTCCTTGGTTTCCTCTTTGATTTCATTAAACTCCTGAGACATTCCATTTCCAAGTTTGATTTCCTTTACATTATTTTTGTGGGTTCTATCCTTTACATGTCGGTGGAAAAAGGACATATTTTATCTCTCATTTTAAGACAAAGACTTATTGATTTTAGCCACCACATTTCTTCCGCAACTCTGATAACTTTTTGGAGTTTGAGACAGACTTATTTCATCAATTTGGATCTAGTTTGTAATTTCATGAGTTTCCATTACTTTGATGTACATTTTTTCCATTCACAGCTATAATGACCAAGGTTGAAGAGTTTTGCTAGACATGGAATTAATGCCAATCCTCTAAGTGGGATAAATCTCACTCTTTTCAATAAAATAGGCACTAATGTCAAAAGTTTATACAAAATCATTACACTACTTCATGCAAGTTGTAATTGTTTAAAAATCAAGTACATTTGCAATAGATTTTGCTTATAATGTATTTTATATAACTTATGTACGAGCTTCCCACTTAGATGACATTGAAATGACTAAAGTTGAATAATGTAACATTGGTAAACATTGGATAATGTAAAGGTGAATAATATAACATTGGTAAACCTTAATGGAGATAACATAATTCAATCAATGTGAAATTGTCACACCATTGCCACAAACAAACCAAGATGGGTGTCAATTCATATAACAAAATGAAAGACAATAAGTAGCCCCATTGTCCTAAAGGGACCAAGTTTATATATCAAGATAATTGAAAAGTTGCTCCAGAAATATTAATCAATATCTTTAATATCTATCAGTGTAATGAAGTGAATATTATATTGTATCAATCAATATCCTCTCCCAATGCACTTAAGTGAAAATGATAGTGTCTCCAAGTGAGACAATAACATAACGGTAATTAAGATACCAGACATAAAATAATATAATAGTGAAAATAATATTTTGTCTCAAATGAGACAACCACCTAACTATCCTTAAGGGACATACACTTATGTCAATTTAGACCAAAAACAAAATATATAACTATCCTTAAGGGACAAAATCTTATGTTAGACAAAATAACATATTGATATAGTCATTTACAAATTATTTGAGATGAGATGTATGGTAATCTTCTTTGGAATTACAATGTTAGAGGATAAACTTTCGCTCATATCAAATGTATATAGATCTTGGTTTATTAACATATTTTCTTATGTTTCAGAAAGATTAGCTCTTAATAAATTAAAATCAATTTTAAGTTATACTTGAAGACCATAAAGTGATTTCAACCTAAATAATATCCACAAAAAAGTTAATGTTTTTTATTGTCATTGTTTATGTTACACCATTAAAATTATTTGCTTTCAAGTAGCATCTAACCTTAATATATATATAAAACAAAATAATACTCATATTTATTATACCCAAAATAAATTAAAAAATGATACATTAATTATTAACTCTTTGTTCTCTCACCCATTAAAAGGTAAATTTATATTTAATTTTTATTACTACATTGACTTATATTTTGGAATGATTGCATATGTAAAACATAGTTTTTGTATCAAGTGAGAAATCTTGATTGGGTTTGGTGCTCCTACAATGGAGACAAAACCTTTTAAGTAGGAAATTATGGATTTGGTTCGCAAAGATCATTGTTGAAAATGATTTAGCTTAGAAGCATTACTTAAGGATGAGGGTGGCAAATGTGTAAGGGAGGATGTAGGGATTAGTGGTGATGATATACTTATGGATGAGTGTGAGAAGCATGTTTCTACATAAGGGTTTATGAATTGACCATGATCTAGTTTTTATTTAATTTCTATGTGTATGAGTGCATGTAGAGGGTTTTTCTTGTACTCATCACATCAACGATGTGGTGTGATGTATTTTTCGACAAGTAATTATTTCTTTAATTAAGTATGGATGAGAGATATTGGAGTAAATGGTATTAAAGTAACTAGCATCAAGGACAATTCAACTTGAAATTGACATCTGTTCTTGTTGATTGGAGATCATTGACATATAATGGTGAAGTTGCCCATTCAATATGAGCCTTGAGTTATCATTGGATATGTTGTTAAAAAGAGCTTCTCTTAGTTTCGAGAATTATATATATTCTCTACTGACGAGGCCAACCACGTGAAGGTGGAAGCTCATTTGGCCCCACCCACCCACCCTAGAATCAAAGAAAAAATTCGTCAACCTTGATGTGTTCTTGAATCATATGAAATGTGCCAGTGGCATATTTTCAAGAATGGCATTATGATCTTCTATCGACAATTTCCATTGACGATGCTTGGAATTTTTCCTACTCTTCACTGCCTTCAAGTGCAATCGGGCTGCTATGACCAAATGACTGTATTGAGCACATATAACATCTGACTCATAGTCTTGAAAAAGAATATGGTCTTTACATTTCCTTACTTCTGCAAAGAAATGTCCCATTAAAACCATTGAACCCACTGTATACGTATAATTTGACGGGTCTTTAAATTCTTGCATCAACGTGCTTTTCGACCTAGTGCATCTCAATAAATAATAATGCACATTTTCTGGATTATCTGTCGATGCAATGATTGTAATTACATCACCTTCTCTAACCAAATCAGAAACACGATCATAGTCTTTGTCAATCACAACCGCTTCATTGTCGCGCTCTACATCGCTGATATTTCCAAATGGGGGCAATGGTGTCAATTCTTGGTGTCTCCGTGGTTTCACAAATTTGTTAGTTTGGTTTTGACACTCATCCAAAGACTCTACATCATCAATACATGCAAGACAAAAGCAAGAGTACTTCCGTTTCTCGATTGTGTGTATATTTTCCATTTTCTTACTCCTAATGGAGTGTAAGCCCCTTGTTTTCGGGATTGCAGTACAATTATGTGGCATTGATCTGTCAACATCACCCATTGCAATATTCGATAAAAACATTCTCACATTACCCATCCTTTCATTGAATTCATGGCTCAAATTTTGTTTGCACCAATTAACAACATCGATTGAATTTGCAAGGTGAGAAGCAAAGTGATTCATTTGATATCTCCTAAGTGCATGTTTCACACAGGCCCCAGCACCATCATGTTCTCCTTTTCCATGTCTTATTTCAAAAAATCTCCATGTGTGGTGAACATCCATGTTTCTATGAAGGTGAGACAACCATAAGAATGATCGTGCCGATTTAAACTGACCAGCACAACCATCTAACCACACCCAATGTTCTTTAAAAGTGACCCTTCTTCTTTCTAATTCTTGAAAAAGCATACCAAAACAATGCTGGACAAAACATGTATCATGTGTACGATCATCACTGATGTAGAAATGATACTCCTCAATCACTTCACGATTATTTTCATTGCTATCAAAACCATTGACATCAAGCTCTGCATATCTATACGTAATATGCACAAGTATAGATACCTAATCTGAATGATAATACTCACTCTGTATCTCCTTTTGCGGAGTGAAAGTGTAATTTTCTGCAAAATCAACAATGGATAATATTGTCCCTTTTGGAAATACATCTCGTGATTGCTTGAATTGTAAGTCCTTCCATCGTGCTGAGTGAGAGTGCTTGATATATTTATATATTTGATCCCTGAACAAATTCATAAAATCTGTCAAAGAGATATCACTTTCAACCAAATTAAGCTTTCTTGATGTTGTCATTGAATCTGTAACTGCAGTATAGTCAACATAAATATATCTCTTGCATTTGACAATGCGATTTGACAATTGAGGATCGTTTGCATCAATGGGGTAGTTAGCATTAAAAAGGTCCAAATCATAACATTCCTCACATTTTTTACCTCTGATGCATTGTTTCTTATAGAATACTTTATGATTCTCTCGCGCACATAATATTTTAGATACAAATTCACGAACACTCGAAGGAGGGGGGTTATTTGGCCAACACTGCATGGCAAAAGTTAGAAATGTCTCATAATATAATTCGAATTCTACATGGTATCGAAAACAACATGTGTCACGAACAACGATGGGCCTAGCATACCATGGTTTAAGCTTCACAAATGTGCTAAGGGAAATCTTCACATCAACATTACTCTCCATAAAAATTTTGAACATTTCTGCTTGAGTGATCGTTGTTACGTATTTGGCATGTGTTTCAGAGTTTCCTTTCGATATACGACGTCGCACAACATCCTTTTCATTTGGTAAGACACGCGAGTTTACATCCCAAAACTCTTTCTCCATGTCCCTCACATTATCTGGAAGTCTATCTTGATAAGGTTGCCTACAGATAACACCCAAACATGCAACTTCATCATCCTCATCTAACTAAACCCGAAGCTTTTTATGCTTCCATAAAAATTTTCTTGATGTTTTTAACGTTCTTGTAGTCGTAGACAACAAATGACTAGTTGTAGTGTTTTTTGCCACAACCCCTGTTAGAATTGCTTTACGAGCAACCATGAAATTTTGAGATCATTTTTTTGCAAGTGATGCAAGGACCGAAGTCAGATTTTGTGATACAATCTTATTTGACTTAGCCTCTTTGGCACTTTGAATGCCCAATAATGTAATTGCATCTCTTAGACATTTTCGCTTTAACGATTTATGCAACAATTGAGCTTGTTGTATGACAGAAATACCTTCAAAATATTTTTTGACTATCTTATCTGCTCTATAACGAGCTGTATGATCAGGCATCTGTGGTCCCATTTCTTCAATTTTACTTGAATCCAAATTCTCCAAAAAAATATCATCAATGACAATATTGTTGCAGCTTCCAATTAATCTCTGTAAATTGCTAACTGTGGTAGTATTTTGTATGTTGGATGTCAACCCTGCATAAAAATAAATATAAATTTATAAGATTTTATTCACTTTCAAATCATATATATATATATATATATATATATATACTAAAGTATTATAAAGTAAATGATAAACATATAAAAAATTATTTACTCACCAATAGTTTGCTCCACATTTGCCATTTCCTCGTCACCTCCATGTTCCTCATTTCTTTCATCAATGTGATCCTCGACTATTTGCATTCCTTCATCACCACCATGTGCATTCACATTTTTCATTTCTTCGTCACTGCCATGTGCATTCACACTTTCAATTTCTTCATCACCGCCATGTGCCTCCACGTTTCTTTCCCTTGCTCTTTTTTCTCTTAAATTTATCATAGAAACACGGGACCTCTCTTTCCTTGCCTCTTCATTAGCTCTGGTGTGATCATATTTTTTTTGACGTTTCTTTAGGTTTCCCATGTTGAAAGAATTAAAAACCTAAAATCCAATGCATGAAAATATATGAGAATTCATTAGTAACAATGGTATTTCCCTTTCTAGGATCAATACATTCGTATTGCCTAGCTCTTCCAAAATTTTCCACAATACTTACAATGACGCACAATATTCTAACTACATTTATGACGGTTCATAATTTATTTCCACAACTTCTATAATGACTAATATCATTTCAACAACATTATAATAACTCCTTTGAACTTCACATGAACTTTGCATGATCTCGCCTAAAAAGAGTAAAGATCATGCAAACTCTCGACTTACAAGTAACTCTCAGTTGAAAAAACACTCTCAAAACAAAATAAGACTAATTTTCAATTCCATTATTGTTTTCATTTTGTCTTTTCTCATTCTAATTGACCACAACACACATGTGTTTAAATCTTATATACAATTCCACTTTGTCTATATAATGAAATCAAAGTCCTCAGTGCATTGGATAACTCTAACATTCCAAGTTGCAAAGTGCTTAAATATACCCATCCTTGGGTTGTGACCCCATCCTCTAATGCTAAAAAATTGTAATGTTTATTACATCATTTATGATTTTACTAATTTTGTTTTAACAAAGAAAATAACATTTATTTTCAATGCATTTACCCTTTATGGTTACTTTTTATGCTCTCATTTTGATCTCTAGTTTCCAAAGTGGAAAACGACAAGGTACTTACACACGAATTTTGCATGTGGTAAGTGCTAATCATGTATGGGAGTTTGCATCTATCTCAAAATTTTGAGGTTGGGTGGTTGAATAAGATTCCACCATCACATCCAAAGACCAATTTCAAATCCCTTATAATGAATGTAAACTCCAAAAATACTTAACACTAACATCTTTGTGTCCATTTTAATAAACCAGCCAAATTCTTTGTTAAGAATTAAGGCTAAAACAAAACATCTTTAAAAGGTGTAATTGTTAATTTCCAAATGTTAAATGTCCTCATGGCCAATTGTACAAGGTTAATAAAATCCACTAGCATCCATACAACCCTACCTTTGAGTAGAAATCCACAACAATATATCTATGCCCTGAAAACAGAGGTTATGAACACATAATAGGACAAGGTATAACTAGACTTAAATTATGAGAGAGACAACAAGTGTCTAACACCTCATATACAGTCATCAATAACCCATAAATAATAAATAGTATTTAGACCAACGCTAACCTATCCAAACAATAATACAAACTATGTTACCTGCTATATAAAAATGTGAAATGCTCGGCTGAAAAAACCCTCGGCTGAAAAAATCCTCGGCTGAAAACAAAAGCTCGGGTGAAAACAAAAGCTCAGCTGCAAATAGAATCTTGGCTGCAAACAGAAGCTCTAGGCCGAGAAACTATATAAGTTGGAAAACTAACTCGGCCAAGAGATTATATATAGACCTCTCGGCCAAGAAACACGAGCATCCCGTCCGAATATTAATGGAATATCACGGTAATTAAATATTTAATGTGCTGGCCCCTGAAAGATTCTTAGGGGATTATGTAACAAAACTCTCGGGCGAAAAGTGTTACAAACTCTAGGATGAGAGTTAAAAGTATCTTTCAGCCAAGAGTTTTCGTTAACTCTGGGTTAATTTTGGAGCGGAAAAAATTCTCACTCGAGAAATTTTAAATCTCTCGCCCGAGATATTTTCTGGCTCGAGAGTTTTTGGTCAACAATTCAAGCACCATTTCTGCAGAATTCAGAAATGTGTCACTTTAACAAGGCCAGACCATTGCAAAACATGAGAATTACATGTCGAAGTTTATACTAGTAGATTCATCATTCAATCTACTTTCTAGTAATATAATTTTTTTTCGATTTCATTTAGGATTACTATTTTTTTACTAAAATTTATCATTAAAAAATTAATTGACTGAAAAAACAATCATAATGAAAATTCAATATCATCACAATGACGAAGCCAATTTTTTTTTAAAAATACAAGGATGTTCCTCGAAGTGTCCTCTTAAATGGGTTGGTTTTAGTTTGTTTGATAACAGACACATTTGAAAGAAAATGCGAAGACAAAAACATGTGTCGATAATGCACAGTTTTCTGAACATACGTTGTTTCAATAAATAATAAAAAATAGTTCCCAAGTCTTAAAAAACTCAAAATATAGTCTAGCATCTAGTGTAGTGTGTGTAGATTATGAGCCTACAATTGTTTTCGCTAAAATGAATAACCATCTATCAAAAAACCGTCGTCAACACAAGTCACTCATTATCCATACCTAAAATTTTCAAATATATGTCGTGTGTTGACAACAAATTTGTCCCATGATATGTCCATAAAACAAATTTAAAAAAATATGAGTAGAAATCTAATTCAATTCTCTAAAACCTTTGTGTTTACTTCAAGTTGAAATTCCTAAGAGAGATATGGGTTTGAAGAGGTCAAAGTTGAAAAACATAAAATTTAGCAGTTTTGTTTGTCAAAAACAAGCCAAAATTGTTTCCCAACTTCATGTTTTCACCCACTTTCTGACGAATCTATACTGAAGAAGTTTTGCTGGGTTTTTCCCATGAGAGGGTTTTCCCAGGGTAAATCTTTGTGTCTCTTTTGTACGATTCGCTAGTATATCTTCCAGTGATCATATTGCATATGGTTATTGTGATAACATATATTAAGTGTTTGAATATCTAACATAACCATTCTGGAAGTATCAAAATTCTAACATGGTTTCAGAGATAGCCTGAAAGAAGACCTTGTGCGGTAGAAACTATCGAAAGTGAAAACTAGGGTTTCTCATTCTGGATACTTTTCACCATAGATCATCCTGAAAAGGAGGCCAATCTAATTCACCCTAGGACGGTTCATCTTCCTATGGAGGCAAATTCCAAATATGAGAATTTTCAAATTTTGACCTAATTCTACAGAAACTACAACAACTGCAGAAATTAGGGTTTCCAATTTTTGGCAGTTATGTCCACATATTTGGAATAAAAGGACATTTTTTCAACTCCTTAGGGAGGCGCATCTCTCTCTTCATTCAGTTTTTCAAGAATCCAAAGTTAACAAATTATGGTTTCTCTAACATACCCTAGGTCATCCAAAAGTCAGATCTCAAAAGACATTTAAGCAAGCACTTGATTTGAGAATCTCATTTGGTAAGTATTATTATCTCTATTTCCATTTTAGATTCTCATTTTCAAACAATACCAAGCTTGAGGATAAGCTTTAAGGAGAAGATAAATTTTGTTCCTAGAAGTATAGAGTGATGCTAATTCTAGAAGAGAATGAGTTAGACAACTATGACAAAGAAGAAGTTGTGGAGCCAGAGGGAGATGAAGACAAAGCTAAGCACAACAATAAATTGGTTAAGGACAAGAGGTTCATTACCGACTCCATCAAGGATCACTTGATCCCCCCATCTCATCTTTGAAGACTCCTAAGGATATGTTCGATGCATTGACGAGATTATTTGAAGGGAATAACATCAAGAGAAAGATGACCTTAAGAACTGAACTCAAGGGTGTGAAGATGTTGATCTCAGAAAGAATTCAATCTTATTTCACAATTTTCTCCTAGATCAAATAAAAAATGGAATCTATTGGAGATCATGTTGAAAGTGCAGAATTGGTGATGACTACATTGAATGGTCTCCCAAGATCATGTGAAGCATTCATTCAAGGAATATGTTCTAGAAGGAAGCTCATCAATTTCAGTAGGCTTTGGGAAACTTGTGCTTAGGAGGAAACTGGAATCGAAGCCAGAGAAGAATTTGATGAACCTGCAATAATTAATTAATGCAAATACACGAGATATCAGAAATAATAGAACTCATAATCACTTTTATATTGATCACGGGCCACTTCGAGGGGGCAACCTCCTTTGAGCAAGCTCAATACAATTAACTTCACGGTCCTTCAATGACCTCAACACACACTTATATACTAAGTCTATGCCCAATACTATGAGTCAAAACCATGGGACATATAATGCTATGGGACGACTTACAAAACATATGCGTCCAATATTATGGGTCAATACTATGGGCTAATAGAAACTACAGATCAACAAATACTATGGGACGACTTACAAAGCATATGCGTCCAACAACAATATACTAACATAGTAAAGAGAAGGGTTGACATAGCTTCCTAACATCCCCTCTCCTTTAGAAAAAACTTTGGTTGGAGAAATTGCTGCAGAATCTGAAGGAGTGGTTCCCCGGTAGCATCCTCAGGTTGCATTTCAGGCCACTGATGCCTTTGGAGTGTCTAGGAGGATTGCTTGGAAGGCTGTAGATGAAGAAGAACCCTGTCAGCTGCGTGGAAAATGCGCTCAAAACGGTGTTGATCGGCTTGTTGTTTCAGGCGAATTCTAGCCATGTGAAGATTGTCCTGCAGAATGAGAAGAATCTGATCGCAGTTTCAAAGAACCGAGTCAATTTCCTGAACTGGGGAGCTGCTAAGGGTGTATGGAAGAAGAACTGGCGATGTTTTTCCATAGACTACTTCATATGGTGTCCTTTGAGATGTGGTATTGTACCACCAGAGCGCTACTAGGAAATCCATAGAAATAGTTGGCCAAAGCTGTGTAGGGATGGGCAAGGGTTTGAGAAATCCCAAAAGGAGTGTCATTTCACCCTTGTTGACTTGGAAAGTATCATCGTCAGCCACCATCTGTTGAATTGTCATTTTTAGTCCCTGCCAAAAGAAGTTACATTGTTCCCGGTCATACATTTTGCAGAACCCAAAGTGCCCTGTTGATGAAGAAGCATGGAGTTCATAGAAGAGATAGCCCTATTGAACATATTGCAACCAATTTGGAACAAGAAGAGAAAGAGATGTAAGAGAAACTGGGTCATCAATTGTGTGAGAAGGAGCATCTTCCACCATATTGTCCTTACCCTTCTTGCAATTGATCACATAGGGATAACCCATGAGTTGGATAACCCATTTCAGGTGTGTTGGGGAGGAGACCCATTGTTCCAGAAAATTTTCCAGACTCTGGAGATCAGTCTTGATGCAGAAAGAATTCCCTAATAGGTATGGCTGCCACTTCTATACTACATGCAAAATAGCGATCATTTCCTGCTGAGAGGTAGATGTGGCCAAATTCTTACCAGAAAGGTCTCTTGAAGGCAGCAAGCGCATTGGTTCAGCAAAGATACCTGCATATCTATCCAAGGAAGTAGTGGAGACTGTTGATGGGTGCAGCTAAATGGAATTGAGCTGATCAATGACACCATGTGAATTATTCTTAAGGATTTTTTCCAGGTGATGTGAACTGATGATGCAGAGAGACCCTGGTTGTAAGCCCATAAATTTGTGTTGTGCCCCATTGACTTTAAACTGCATCCAAAGTTCAACAAAATCCCATAAGATGGAGCCAAGTGTGCGTAACCATTGAACGCCCAAAACCACATCACATCCGCCTAAGGAAAAGGAAAACATGTCAGAGCGTAGGTTATAATATTCCATAGAGATATGCACATTGTGATACTTCCCATTGCAAGGTAAGGTGCCCCCATTGACAACCATGACTTCAAAGTTGGAGCAAGGATGGACAAAACAATCATCCTGTTTGGAAATCCGAGGGTCAATGAAGTTATGAGTGCTACCAGAATCAATGAGTATGGTAAGAGGGAGCTTCTTGAAGTATCCCCTGACCCGCATTGTTTGTGGGGTGGTGACGCCGGTTATAGCATGGAGAGAGATCTCGGGTGGGTCGTCCTGAGATGGGGTGTCAATAGGTGGGTGTTGAATGTCGACCTGATCATTTACTGTATCTGTAGCTTCTTCACCAAGTTCTAAGGCAGGCGGAGAATCCACATCCAAGAGATAGAGCTTTTGTTGAACACATCTATGTCTCTGAGTGAATTTCTCATCACAATTATAGCAAAGCCCTTTTTCTCGGCGTGCCTGCATTTCTATTTCAGACAAATGCTTGATAGGAGTTGGTTGAGGAGCAGGCATGATGGGAAGTCGTTGGGAGCCCATATTTCTGAAGGGAAAAAAGGTGGGTTGGGAGCGTTGTTGAGCTGCGATCTTGTCCTTGGCTAGCTTAGCCAACCCTAGGAATTCCATCATTGTGTTGGGACAAAACATTTTGACCTCTGAGAGGACTTCATCCTTGAGACCACTGATAAAACAACTCCTGTAGAATTCATCAGACAATCCTTCGGTGTGATTGGTCAATTTATCAAATTCTGTCTGATACTCTCTCACTGTGCCAATTTGGTGAAGTTTAGTGAGTGCTCCTGTGAAATCATCAAAAGCACTAGGACCAAATCATGGAAAAATGAGTTGGCAAAAATCTGTCTAGTTTGGCTTGGGATGAGCTTTGATGTACCAACGGTACCATTGAAGGGCTTCTTGTTCCAAATGAAAGGATGCAAGTGGAACTTTCTGGGCATCAGAAGTATTATGCAGACTAAAATATTGTTCTGCTCGATATATCCATCCAGTCGAATCAGTACCATTGAAGCGAGGAAAATCAAGCTTCGGCCCATGAAAATTGCTGGAAGAAGAGAACCCGGTGGCTGCAAAAGATTCTGGCTGTCTGGTATTGTTCATGGTTGAATGTTGAAGATGGAGGCTGAGAAATTATTTATCCAGATCTTGGAGTTTGGTTTGGATGGCTGCAAGTGCTTCCTCCATGGTGTGTGCTCCTGCACAAGTGGCAACCATAACCAGGTTTTTTTTTTTTTTTTTTTTGGTGGAATGGGTAGAAAAACACAAACAGAAGCTAATTTAGTAAAGGGAAATTTGGATTGGGGAAACAATCTGATGGGTAATTGGGGTTTGACTAGATTTTGGACATTGTCGAAAGGACAAGAAAGCAAAAAGGGGGATTTCAGAAGTGGGGTGATAGAATGAGAAAATTTGGCAGAGAGGGAGAAAGTGCTCTGATACCAGATGTGATGAACCTGCAATAATTAATTAATGCAAATACACGAGATATTAGAAATAATAGAACTCAGAATCACTTTTATATTGATCACGGGCCACTTCGAGGGGGCAACCTCCTTTGATCAAGCTCAATACAATTAACTTCACAGTCCTTCAATGACCTCAACACACACTTATATACTAAGTCTATGCCCAATACTATGAGTCAAAACCATGGGACATATAATACTACGGGATGACTTACAAAGCATATGCGTCCAATACTATGGGTCAATACTATGGGCTAATATAAACTACAGATCAACAAATACTACGGGACGACTTACAAAGCATATGTGTCCAACAACAATATACTAACATAGTAAAGAGAAGGGTTGACATAGGTTCCTAACAAAGAAAATATGGGAGAAGATGATAACCAAGTTTTGGAAGCTCATGCAAAGAGGAGCAAGAAATAAGATCACTCTCACAAGTCTAGAAAATTCCACAAGAATCAAAGACCTCCCAGAGACTACTCAAACTTAAAATGTTACAATTGAAATGAAATGGGACACATTGCAAGAAATTTCCCCAAGAAGAAAGGCAACAACAATAAAGGAAATACGAAGAGGCATCATGCTGATGTTGCAGAAGATGACGAACTAGTTAAGAAGAAAGCAAGGGAATATTACTCAAATAATGAAGAATATGTCTTAAAATTTTAGCAATTGAAGAGCAAGAGGGAGGATTTATCAAATTAAAAAGGCAACCCGATAAAGCATTGGTTCATGACACCATGGAACCAAGTGAACTATGGAACATAAGTCTTGCACATATACACTACAAGGATTTACTGATAGTTCTACCCAAGATCCAGACAAAACATGAAGGCATATGCAAAGAGGGAAGAACATGAAAAGTTCATTTTCAATAAGTGGTAACAAAGTGAAGGATATCTTGAATACAGTACATGAGTACCAAGGATGAAGACTTCTGAAAGTCCCAGACTAGATGAAGAAGAAGATCTATGTTAAGCCCTAAATATTGGCACATTACCCCCTTTATTATGGTTCATTACATATTATTGATTTCGGCTTGGGTCTATTAGTGGGTCTATTGGTTTTTATTGTACCTCTTTGTCTCCTATATATAGGAAGGAGACCTTTTCATTTTAGTCATCATTGTATCTTGTCTTGTCTTATGTACTTAGTACATTGTATAAGGAGGTTCCTCCCTCAAAGAGGATTTTTATTCATCTCAGTTATTCATTATTAAGGCTTGGATTACTTTCTTCTATTCTATTTATGTTATTTTTATGCAATATCTTGGTTGCATAACATTTGGTATCAGAGCTCTTTCCTCGGGACGGATTTCTTCAAAATGAGTCATCTTGTAATTTTTGTTATAAATTTTTTTATACAAGTATTTAGAGAGCGAGATTAAAAAATGATCTTCAAAACATGCCTATATATCTATGGTACAATTTTCATATCTTAAGATCGTACAGTTTCAAAGATATTCGCCTTTGAATCTAGGGTTTTTGACTAGTCCAAAAAATAGCCTTAAACAAGTGTTATAGGGAAAAAGATCATATATGTGGCATGGAAGATCCAAATTGAGTGAGACCTATTTAATCATAAAGAAGATAGACCAAGGTATCTGTGGTAGGGTTTTCATCCTCAAATATTAAATATTGGACACGTGGCATACTATACAAGTTCTCTCTTCTGGAAAGACCAAAAATAAGAAGTGTTTGGATATTTGCAATAACTTCTTATTGGTACATCAGAATTAGGTCAAACCTATGGAATTGGAAAAAGGATACATCGGGCCGAATTTTTAGACTCATAGGATCCGAAATTTTACATTTACATCAGTTTCAAGTCGGCCCTAAAATAGTCTTTCAATAAGGGTTTGAAAAAAGATACGCCATTTTAAATTTGAATAACTTTGAGTAGAAGGATCTAATTGTAGTGAAACATAGGGTGTGATATCTATTTGTATTGTTCATAATTCCACCAAAAGGAAGTGTAAAAACTCACACTCCACTCAAACCACCTGAGGAGTCATCCCCAACGTACGATGAAATGGAATACATATATTTTCGAGTGTCTGAGTTGGAAGAGATTATTAAAGGATCTGTGAAAGAAATTGATTTAGTTCATTTAGAGGGGAAGTTAATGAAACATATGGATAATAAGATGGAATAAAATATGAAAGGGTTGATAGAACAAATGGAAAATATTGCTAATCTCATACAAAATTCAAAGGATAATCCTTCTCTAGGTGATGATGTGTTCCATCATACTCAAGAGGATAAAGATAAGGTCCATATTGAAAAACATTCCATGAATAAGAATATTCCAAGAAGAAATGATTCTGATAATGGAAATAATCAAGGACGGTCATAAAGGGGTACCTACCTTCCCAAGATTGACATGAGAAATTTTGATGGCAATTATCCAATAACATGGATATCCAGATGGAGCAGTTCTTTGATCTGCACCAGGTTCCAACTTTGCAGAAGGTAACTATTGCATCCTTATATTTAGAGCCTAATCAATTTGTATGGTACCAATGGCTTTGTGACTATAAAAAGGACTCTATTATATCTTGGTCTATATTCACAGAAGAATTGATTGCACATTATGGGGATATAATTAGAAACATCTTCTTTAGCGAGTTGGTAAATCTCAAGCAAAAAGGCCCAGTTAGTGAGCACATCAAGCAGTTTCAGAAGCTAAGTCTCAGAGTGAATAATATTTCAGAAGATAATTTGTTGGATCTCCTTATTGGAAATTTGAAGCATCACATCCAACATGATGTTCTCCTTTGGGAACCTAAGTCCTTGGATCATGCATTTAGGGTGGCAATAAAAGTTGAAAAAACAATTATGGCGACAAGGAAGTCTACCACTTACAACTATAAAGAAGGAAGTGTGGTCTCTAGTCATCCACAACCTACAAGGTTGAAACCACAACAACTAGAGGAAAAAATATCAAAAGGGATTTGTTACAGTTGTGATATCAAATACAATAAGAGCCATAAGTGCACTGAGAAGAAACGATTTTACATAGATTGTGAAGTAGAGGAAGAAAATGAACAAGAAGCACCAAAAGAACAGGAACCGTATCAAGATGAATAAATAGAAGATACTACTTCCGAAGATATTACTCCCACCATACCTTATCATGCATTGGATGGAATTAGCACTCCTCAAACTCTCAAGATCGAAGGATATATAAAAAAAAAGGTAACAATGTTGATTGATTCTGGTAGTACTCATAATTTCATTCACTGTAAATTAGACAAGGTTCTCAATTTATTTGTATATCTAGCACCAGCGTTTCAAGTAATGATGTCATATGGAGGAACTATCAATTGCTCAATAAAATGCCATAATACCAATCTCACTATGGGGGAATATGTATTGAATAATCCAATTATTGCTATTCCAATGGGGGTATCGATGTTGTCTTAGGAGTATAATGATTATAATCATTGGGAATAGTGGATTTTAATTTTCAGAAGCTTTTCATGAAATTTTTATGGAAAGGAAAGGAATATGAGTTAAATAGTATCACAGGGAAACAAAGTAAGGTGATAAGCTCTAATGGTATGACAAAATTAATAATAAAAAATGGACATTAAGGCATAATTGCATAATTATGCTCATTATATGTTCAAACATCTAAATCTAATATTTTCCCAGATCTCCAAAAGGTGATTGATAAACATTCCAAGATATTTGAAGATATTCCAAAAGGTATTTCAGCTGTTCGATATTTTGATCATGCTATTCACTTAATTTCGGGAAGTGTTCCTCTTAACATCAGACCTTAGAGATACCCCTATGGATAGAAGAGTGAAATTGAGCGTATGGTTGATGAAATGTTAGAGGCCAACATAGTTATGCCTAGCCAAAATTCTTACTCTGCACCAGTGGTAATGGTACACAAGTCGAATGGATCATGGCGTATGTATCCAAACTATAGAGAGCTCAACAAGATCACCATTAAAGATAAATTTCTCATTCCTATCATCAATGAATTGTTAGATGAATTACATGGAGCAGTTTTCTTCACAAAGTTGGATCTCCATTCTAGATATCATCAGATTCGAATGAAGGAGGAAGACATTCCAAAAACAACATTCGAAACTCATGAAGGTCATTATGAATTTTTGGTCATGCCATTTGGTCTCACGAATGCGCCTTTCACATTTCAAAGTTTTATGAATTCCATTTTCAATCCTTTCCTTAGAATTTTTTTGCTTGCATTCTTTGATGACATACTAATCTATAGCAAGTCTTGGGAAGAACATGTTGACAGGGTACTACAACTACTATAGTAGCAACAACTATATTCAAAACCTTCCAAATGTTTCTTTGGGGTAAAGGAGGTATAATATTTGGGTCATGTTGTCTCTTAGGAAGGTGTCAAGGTAGACCCCAAAAAAATTCAATCCATGATGTACTGGCCAATTCCCAAAAACCTAAAGAATATTTGAGGATTCTTAGTTATGACAGGGTACTACCACAAGTTTGTTGGGAACTATGGAAGAATAGCAGCACCTCTAACAACATTATTGAAGAAAGATGCATTTTCTTGGACTCTAGAGGCAACTCAAGATTTTGAACAACTTAAGGAGGTAATGTGCAAAGCTCTTATTTTGACCACACCAGACTTCACAAAAACATTTATTGTGGGATGTGATGCTTCACGAAATGGGATTGGTGTTGTTATAATGCAAGAAGGACACCCGCTTGCTTTCACAAGTCATCCAATCAAGGGAAAGCACTTACAGAAGCCCATTTATGAGAAGGAAACGTTGGAAATTCTATATTCTCTTAAGAAATGGCATCCTTAGCTAATAGGTAGACACTTCAAGGTCAAAATAGATCATGATAGTCTTAAATACTTCTTGGAACAGGGATTATCTTTGGAACAGCAACAAAAATGGGTAACCAAGATGTTGGGATATGACTTTGAAATCATCTATCGAAAAAGGAAACATAATGTGGTGGCATATGCGCTTTCCAGAAAAGATGAAGATTGTGAAGAACCTGCAACAATTAATTAATGAAAATACACAAGATAGCAGAAATAACAGAACTCATAATCGCTTTTATTGATCGTAGGCCACTTCAAGGGGGCAACCTCCTTTGAGCAAGCTCAATACAAATAAATTCATGGTGCCTTCATTGGTCTCAACACAAACTTATATACTAAGTCTAGGCATCAATACCATGTGTCAATACAAACCATGGGCCAATACAAACTATGGATCAACAATTACTACGACATGACTTACAAAGCATATGCGTCCAACAACAATAAGACAAACTATGGATCAACAAATACTACAGGACAACTTACAAAGCATATGCGTCCAACAACAATATACTAAAAAAGTAAATAGAAGGGTTGACATGGGTTCCTAAGATCCCCTCTCCCTTAGAAAAAGCTTTGTCCTTAAAGCTTTAGATGTGGAAATTGATGCAGAATCTGAAGGAGTGGTTCCCCTATAGCATCCTCGGGTTGCATTCCGGGCCACTTACGCCTTGTGAGTTTCAGGAAGGGTTGCTTGGAAGGATTTGACGAAGAGGAACCATATAGGCTGCGTGAAAAGTGCACTCAGAACGTGCCGATCGGCTTGTTGTTTCAATCAAATTCTTGCCATGAGAAGAATCTGATCGCGGTTTCAAAGAACCGAGTCAATTTCCTGAACTGGGGAGTTGCTAAGGGTGTATGGAAGAAGAATTGGCGGTTCCTATCCATAGACTGCTTCATATGGTGTCCTTTCAGATGTGGTATTGCACCACTGGAGTGCTTATAGGAAACCCATAGAAATAATTGTCCAAATCTGTGTAGGGATGGGAAAGGGTTCGAGCAATCCCAAAAGGAGTGTCGTTTCACCCTTGTTGACCTGGAAAGTATCATAGTCAGCCACCATCTGTTGAATTGTCATTTTCAGTCCCTGCCAAAAGAAGTTACATTGTTCCCGGTCATACATTTTGAGGAACCTAGAGTGCCCTGCTGATGAAGAAGCATGGAGTTCACAGATAGCCCTGTTGAACGGATTACAACCAATTTGGAACAAGCAAAGAAATAGTTGTAAGAGAAACTGGGTCATCAAATGTGCGAGAAGGAGCGTCTGCCACCATATTGTCCTTACCCTTATTGTAAGTGATTGCATAGGCATAACCCATGAGTTGGATAACCCATTTTAGGTGTGCGAGGGAGGAGACCCATTGTTCCAGGAAATTTTCCAGACTCTGGAGATCAGTCTTGATGCAGAAATAAGTCCCTAATAGGTATGGCTGCCACTTATGTACTGCATGCAAAACAACCATCATTTCCTGTTAAGATGTAGATGCACCTAAATTCTTACCGGAAAGGTCTCTTGAAGGCGATAGGCCCATTGGTTCAGCAAGGACACCTGCATATCTATCCAAAAAAGTAGGGGAGACCATTGATGGGTGCATCTAAATGGAATGGAGTTAAGCGATGAAACCATGTGAATTATTCTTAAGGATCTTTTCCAGGCGATGTGAACCAATAATGTGAAGAGACCCTTGTTGTAATCCCTTAAATTTTTGTTGTTTCCCATTGACTGAAAACTGCATACAAAGTTCAGCAAAATCCCATAATATGGGGCCAAGTGTGCATAACCATTGAATGCCCAAAACCACATCACATCCGCCTAGGGACAAGGAAAACATGTCAGAGCATAGGTTATAATCTTCTAGAGAGATAAGCACATTGTGACACTTCCCCTTGCAAGGTAAGGTGCCCCCATTGGCAACCATGACTTCAAATTTGGAGAAAGGATGGACAAAACAATCAGCATGTTTGGTGATCCGAGGGTTAATGAAGTTATGAGTGCTACTAGAATCAATGAATATTGTAAGAGGAAGCTTCTTGAAGTAACCCCTAACCCGCATTGTTTGGGGGGTGGTGATGTCGGATAAAGCATGGAGAGATATCTCTAGTTGTTCATCCTGAGATGGGGGGTCAATAGACGGCTCCTGAATGTCGACCTGATCATCCATTGTTTCAGGAGTTTCTTCACCAGTTGTAAAGGAAGGTGGAGAATCCATATCCAAGAGATAGAGCTTTTGTTGAACACATCTATGTCCCCGAGTGAATTTGTCATCACAATTACAACAAATCCCTCTTTCTCTACGTGCCTGCATCTCTGTTTTAGAAAAATGCTTGATAGGAGTTGGTCGAGGAGCTGGCAGGATGAGAGGTCATTGAGAACCCATATTTCGAAAGGGAACAAAAGTGGGTTTGGAGCGCTATTGGGCTGCAATCTTGTCTTCTTCCAACTTAGCCAACCCTAGGACTCCCATCATTGTGTTGGGACATAACATTTTAACCTCTGACCGGATTTCATCCTTAAGACCACTGATAAAACAACTCATGTACAATTCATCAAACAATCCTTCTGTGTGATTGGTTAGTTTCTCCAATTCTGTTTGATACTATCTCACAGTGCCACAATGACGAAGTTTAGGGAGTGCTCCGGTGAAGTCATCAAAAGCACTAGGACTAAATCGTTGCAAAATGAGTTGGCCAAAATCTATCCATTTTGGCTCGTCATGAGCCTTGATGTACCAACGGTACCATTGAAGGGATTCCTCTTTCAAATGAAAGGATGCAAGTGGAACGTTTTGGACATCAAAAGTATTATGCAGACTAAAATATTGTTCTACACGATAGATCCATCCAATCGGATCAGTACCTTTGAAGTAAGGAAATTCAAGCTTCGGACCACAGAAATTTCTGGAAGAAGAGAACCCATTGGCTGCAGTAGATTCTTGTTGTCGGTTATTATTCATGGCTGAATGCTGAAGATGGAGGCTGAGAAATTTTTCATCCATATCTTGGAGTTTGGTTTGGATGGCTGCAAGTGCTTCCTCCATGGTTTTTGCTGCTGCGCAGGTGACAGCCATAACCAGGATTTTTTTTATTTTTTTTAGTTGGAGGAATGGATAGAAAAACACAAACAAAAGCTTATTTAGTAAAGGGAAATTTGGATTTGGGAAAAACTCGGAGGGGTAATTGGGGTTTTACTAGGTTTTAAACACTTTCTGATGGACAGGGAAGCAAAAAATGGGGATTTCAGAAGTGGGGTGAAAGAATGAGAAAATTTGTCAAAGAGGGACAAAGAAGTAGAAATAGGGAATGAACACGGTGGTAAAATTTGGAGGCGAGTGGGTGAAAATTGAAGAAGTTATGGCAAACCATAAAAATAGACAAATGTGAGAATTCTGGCTTTGGGAAGTGGAATTTGGGATAGGGTCCTCCAGAATGAAATATGCAGAAAGGGATTGCAGGGGTGTCAGTGAAGTTTCAGGGAAAACAGAGTTAAAACAAGGGAGATATGGCGAAAAAACAAAATTTTATACTTTTTTTTGTCATAATGGATCTGAAACGGCTTTCGGAATGGATCGGAAACTGAGGGATCTGGAATGGATCAGAATGGATCAGAAACGGCTCGATCTGAAACGACTTTTAGAATGGATCTGAACCGGCTTTTAGAATGGATCTGCAACAGTGCGGAAGTGATCGACAACAGATGGATCTTCAATGGCACAGAAGTGATCAGCAGCAGTTCAGCTAAAAATAGATATGGACCCCAAGTATGTTCGGCTTCCTATCGGTTTAGGGGATTCACTCGGCCACCAATGATGTCTGATGGCTTGTGTATTGGGTTAGTACCCCTCACTCCACGGCTAAGGTAAAACTGATAACAGCTTTGCCAAAAACAACAGCTCTTGGTTTACCTCACGGATGGGAACTAGTCAATCAGGTAGGGGTCATTGCCCTTTTCGCTGGCAGGTCCTCTCAATGGGATAGCTACTTTGGGGTTTCTGTGGTACTCCTCACAATGATTTTTAGGGCTTATGCCCAAGTACTTCCCACAGTTAAGCGGATAGGGATTATTCCCAGATCCGAAGCTACAACAGATGCAGAAAAAAAAAATTGGCAGAAATTTCACCTAGCAAGACTAAGAAAGTGCTCTGATACCAGATGTAAAGAACCTACAACAATTAATTAATTAAAATACAGGAGATAGCAGAAATAACAGAACTCAGAATCGCTTTTATTGATCGCAGGCCACTTCGAGGGGGTAACCTCCTTTAAGCAAGCTCAATACAAATAAATTCGCAGTGCCTTCATTGGTCTCAACACAAACTTATATACTAAATCTAGGCACCAATACCATGGGTCAATACCATGTGTCAATACAAACCATGGGCCAATACAAACTATGGATCAACAATTACTATGGGACGACTTACAAAGCATATGCGTCCAACAACAATAAGACAAACTATGGATCAACAAATACTATGGGACGACTTACAAAACATATGCGTCCAACAACAATATACTGACAAAGTAAATAGAAGGGTTGACATGGGTTCCTAACAAAGATGTCAAAGCATTACTTTGTGCAATTTCCATTCTACAAACCAATTGGGTAGCAGTAGGCTCCAAGGAAATTTTTAGGGGCAAAATTTCGCCAATTGTCTATTTTTTGGGTTTTTTTCAAAAAATAAATTCGCTATTTGGTCATTTTTAGGCTCTAATATCGCCTATATTTACATAAAATGTGTTTTTTTTATCATAATATTCGCCAAAATTTACAAGTTTTAGTAGTAAATTGTATGTTTCATATTTAATATTCACCTACCTATCTATATATATGTTTTTTTCAATACAAAATAATCGCCTATAATACTATAATTAAGTATAATATTATAATCCTTAAAAAATACCCTGGCAGCAGTAAGGGAAGAATGGAAAAATGACCTATCCATGTGGATGCTCATTCAAAATTTACATGATAATCCCAGTGTATCAGATACTTTTGTGTGGAAAAATGATTCACTATGGTATAAGGATCGCTTATATTTATGCAAAGACTCCCAAATCAAATAAAAGGTCCTCTTGAAATTACACACCTCTCCTATAGGTGGGCACTCTGGATTCCTAAAAACTTACTAGAGGGTCAAGAAGGAATTTTCGGGAAGGTCTTAAATATGATCTTCAAAGGTTCATGGTTGAATGATTGGTTTGCCAACAAAATAAGGTGGAAACTGTTAATACCCTAGGACTTCTACAACCATTAGACATACCTTTCCAGCACTGAGAAGATGTCTCAATGGATTTTATCACAAGTCTACCCAAGTCAGAAGGAAATAATGTTATTATGGTGGTTGTTGATAGACTCATGAAGTATGCACTTTTTTTGCACTCTCTCACCCTTTTAATGCAAGTACAGTAGCCACATATTTTTTGGACATAGTTCAAAAGTTACATGGAAATCCAAAGATTATTGTAAGCGATAGAGATCCAATTTTCACTAGAAAATTTTGGACTGAATTATTTTCTTGTTTGGGTACCCAATTGACTCACAGTTCATCTTATCATCATCAATCGGATGGGGAAAATGAGATAGTGAACAAATGTTTGGAAGGTTATATTCGTTGCTTTGCATCTGATAAACAAACATAGTAGGTGAAATGGTTATCTTTGGCAGAATGGTGGTACAATACTTCCTTCCATACATCATCAAAAATGTCTCCATTTATGGCACTTTATGGGTACTAGCCTCTATCTATCACATCTCCCATAAAGAGAAAATATAAATTTCAATCCATGGAAGATCACATAGAGCACCAGCAAAAAGTTCTTCAGATACTTAAGGACAACCTAGCTATGTCACAAAACAAGATGAAACAAAAAGATGATCAAGATCAGAGTGAAAGGAGTTTCGAAGAAGGGGATTGGGTATTTCTAAGGCTACAACCTTACAAGCATATGTCCCTCAAGCACCTAAATAAGGACAATAATTAGCACCCAAGTATTATGGTCCTTATAAAGAATATTTGTAGTATGGATTACAAATTGGAGCTCCCTTCATCTTCAATAGTGCATCAAGTTTTCCATGTTTCTTGCTTAAAGAAGGTAATAGGAGACAAGATCACAATTCAAACAATCTTTCCCGAGATTGATGAAGGAGGAAGATTCATATTGGAACCTGAAAAAATCACTGAAACAAAGACCAAACAACTACAAAATCGGGCTATTACTGAGTACCTTATCAAGTGGAAGAACCTGTCAGTGGAATATTCGACATGGGAAGATGATCCCTTCATATAGAAGCATCCACAATTAATCAAGTGTTGAGAAAAATGATTTTCTAAAGGGGAGGCGCATGTTAAGCCCTAAATATTGTTACATCACCCCCTATGTAGTGTCACATTACCCTCTTTATTATGGTGCATTACATATTATTGATGTCGGCTTGGGTCTATTAGTGGGTCTATTAGTTGTTATTGTACCCCTTTGTCTCCTATATATAGGAAGGAGACATTTTAATTTTAATCATCATTGTATCTTGTCTTATCTTATGTACTTAGTACATTATGTAAAGAGGTTCATCCCTCAAAGATGATTTTTATTCATCTCAGTTCTTCATTATTAAGGCATGGATTACTTTCTTCTAGTCTATTTATGTTATTTTTATGCTATATTTGGGACTTGGTTGCATAACAATCGAGGTCTTCAAATTGGATGATGGAGTAGAGTATGCTTCCAGAAACTCTAATAAATTCTACAAGGAGGCAGAAACCAAGAGGGAGCCTACAAAACACATGAAAGATAAGTATTTACTGTCATTTGAATTATTTTTTAAGGATATTGCTCATAACAATTACATGTAGATCTCTAATGCAGTTTTCTTTTATGCACTTATATATGACTAATATTGACTAGGAGTAGGTTCATGCACTACTTAACATCCTAATTAAGATGTTAAGCCCAAATAAATGATGTATTGTTGGAAAATGACTCCAACACCCCCCCTTAAGCTAATCTCATGTGGAGGAGTAAAAAATAATAAAAGGGCCTCGGCAACAAAAGCCATAGGCCACCCAGTACAGAAATAATCCAAAAAATGCTCAAAAAATCTAAGTGGGGAAAGAGGGAAAAACCCATTGGGAAAGAAAACACCCCCTCAAAGTGAACACTGAAAGATCTAATATGTCCTCACCATAGTAGAAATCACCCCCAACAGTGAACGGAGGTAAGAGAACTTCTTCACAATGAAGTTCTTGGTGAAGATGTATGCAATTTGCTCTTCTGTAGGGCAATATTGCAGTACAATGGTTCTATCATGCACGAGCTATCGGTTGTAGTGCATGTGGATATAGATATGTTTGGTCCTCTATCTCTGAACCGTATCTTTCAAGATCTTTATAGCACTCTGGTTGTTACAAAAAATGATAGTAGAAGTGGTGCTACCAATATCAAACTCTGCTAGAATACCTTGCAACCAAACTTCTTGAATGCAAGCATTGACTGCTCCTTCATTCTCTGCCTCTGCTGAAGATAAGGCAATGGAATCCTACTTTTTACTTGAACATAAAATAGGCCCTGTTCCAATCATGAAAACATATTCGGAAGTGGAATTCCGATCAATTTTATCACCCGCCCAATCTGAATCAATGAATCCCACCAAGTCAAGATCGGAATCCGCAGTATAGTGAATGCCAAAATATCTCGTACCCTGCATATAATGCAAGATCCTTTTTCCTTCCTTCAAATGAAGCTCATTGGGATGCTACATGTACCTTGAAACAACACTCATGGCATAAAAAATATCATTCGTAGAGTGCGTCAAATACAAAAGGCTACCAATCAATTGCCGGTAAAGTGTAGAATCACCATTCTGAAGACTAATTCTTGAGAGGAATGAGAATGGTGTAGGTTTACATTATTCCACATTGAAATTATTTAGCAGGCCCAAAGCATATTTTGATTGAGAAATCATTATCCCATCAAAATTCTGAGTGATTTCGAGACCAAGAAACTGCTTCAGCAGGCCTAAATCGCTCATATCAAATGCTTGGTGTAAAGTGGTTTTTATAGTGCCAATCGAAGAAAGAATATTTTTTGTAATCAATAGGTCATCAACATAAAGTACAATGATCATAAAATTACCTTTATTCTTCTGTATATAGACATTCATATTTGATTTGCATCTCGCAAATTTTTGCGACGAAAGAAAGTAGTCCATATTTGCATACCAAGCTCTTGGGGCCTGTTTTAAACCATACAAAGATTTTCTTAATCTGCAAACAAGTGGCGGATCTGATATGTAAACTTCAGGATGATTCATGTATATCTCTTCCTGAATATCCCTATGAAGAAATTCACTCTTCATATCCATGTGGTGCACCTCCTAGTGCTTGGATGCGGAAATTGCCAAAACTAGCCGGATTGAGTCCATTTTTGCAACTGGTGCAAATTTTTCTGTGTAGTCCACACCTTGGAATTGTGAGAAATATTTTTCCACCAAACTAGCTTTGTATTTGTAGTTTGAACCATCAGCAGCAACCTTGGTTCGGTAGACCCATTTTCATTGAACCAAATTCCTCCTAGGTGGAAGTGAAACTAGCTCCCATGTTGCATTTTTGTGAAGAGAATTGTACTCTTCATCCATGGAAGTGTTGATGTATATGTAACTTTGGAATGTATTTCACATATATGTATATTGTATTCCTATAGAGATGTTATTATTCCTCTATACGGAAGTGTCATCATTTATATTGTAAGTGTCATAACTTATACTTGATGGGTTATTAGACCACCTTGTTGGGGTCATCCCTATATAAGTCATGTGGGTCAAAAGGTTATTAGACCACCCAAGTGGGGGTTGGCCCAGTCAGCATTATGTTAAGTGGTTAAGTTGAGGTCGACCTAGTTGAGTAAAGGTCAAGTCAAGTTAGTGTATAAATAGAGAGTGTGTCTCTCTCATTTTACACATTCTATTATCTCACTCACACTTGGGAGAGTGGCGCACTTGTGGAGGAGGAGGCTCTGCTGTTAGGAGAAGACTATCTCTTGTATCCTGGTTGTATCATTTCTCTATCTATATCTAAGGAAGTTATTGGGGTTTTTCACCTTTATGGTTTTCCCCAAGTAAACTCTATGTCTCTTGTGTGCTTGCATTATTGTGTTCATGATTGATATGCTATAGATTTGTTGTACATGTTGTTCTCTCAGTTAAGATCCTAGATCAGATTGAAGTAAATTCTGAAAATTTAACATGGTATCAGAGCTAGCCTGAAAGAAGGCATGATATGGCATGTATGACACTTGTTGCAGTTACGATGCTAGGGATTGATATAGCAAAAACTAGTCATCGTAGCACTTTCGCTATAAATCCATTTTGGTGAATTTGTCGGATCTAAAACTTTTACACATCGAAGAGAATATCCACATGTACCTTGTGTCCAAAGGAAAACCTCTAATTAATTGTAATTTGTGATTTATGATCTGTACAATATAGGGTTTCTGTCTCTTCCAGATCTGAATCAAAATCAGGTGACCTTGGGAAAAAGGTCATAACTTGGGCTAGGAAGCTCCAAATGAAATTTCGTAAAAAGTGACAGGTAGTACATAGACTGTACTATCTCAAGAAAAAATTTCAAAGGCCGAAGTTGAACCAGTGACTCGTGGCATGCCATAAACGTTTGCTCTCCTGTATTATCCCATAAACAGGTCATGTTGCGACACTTGGAATAACTCTCTCTCAGAGAATCCAATTGAGGTCAGACCTATCAATATGGAAAGATAACAGGTCGGGCTATCTCAGAAAAAAAATTTCCAGAGGCCGAAGTTGAACCAGTGACATGTGGAATGCCATACAAGTTCACTCTCTTGTATTATCGCATAAACAGGTCACGTTGCGACACTTGGCATAACTCTCTCTCAGAGAATCCAATTGACGTCAGACCTGTCGGGATGAGAAGATAACAGGTCAGGCTATCTCAAAAACATTTTTCAGACCCTGTGGATCGAAAAGTTTGGAGTTACACTAGAAACAATCAGGTACATATTTCTGTCAAAACAGAATTATTTTTGCGTACCTTCATTCATGACTTCCGAAATTTAGGGCTTCGGAGAAAGTTGGAATTTTTGTAATCGGAGACCACGGATGGATGATACTCATCAAAATTGAAATTTAGAGACCAAGATCAGATTTTTTGGTTGGGAAAAAGGCCGGGCTTGATCAAACCCCAGTTCGGGACTTTGATCGGAAAGATGGAAAATTAGGGCTTTTGCAAAAATTGGAATTTTGAAAATCTGTGACCACGGCTGGAAGCTCCTCAAAAAAATCGAAGCTTAGAGTTTTGATTCATATATTTTGGTTGAGTGAAGCTCTAGGAAACTCAAACCCTGATTCAAGGTCCTCCCTAGTGAATCCGAAAATCTAAAAGGCAATTTCGAGGGGTGAAACTTTGCAGTTTTCAAATTATGAATATACCAACTTGATCAGCTCATCAAGGCGCATATTTCTATCCTTTTGGAAGTTTGAAATTCAAAGTTTGAATTTTTGGGGTTTCTTTGACAAACCCTAATCCAGCTCCAGGTCCAGTTCTTGCAAATCAAGTGGATTGGGTTAATCCTATAAGAAGATGGATTGGTCACCTGCATAAGCGAAGAAGTTCCTGTCTCAGAGGGAGATGAGGCTAAGGCCTTCCATAACAAGATTACAAGCAATCTTGATAGGTATGGCTTACAGGTATGTTTCATGGTTAAGTTTATCATATGTTTGTTTTCATATCATTACAGTACAATCTTTATTAATTACTAGACTTGTCGTATCACCTTAATAGAAGATATTCATTGATTAAGGTTTTGAAACTTATGAATGTACTAATGCATTGTGATGTTGTATGAGGTTTATGTTGTTCGCTAACATAACAGGTACACCAAGAAAGACAAGTCATGTTCTACTCCAAGAACATATGATCATAGTGACATGAAGACAAAGATTCATCCATTGTCGTGGATCACATAGAAGATCTACTTTCGAGGTATGTATAACTTGGTCCTACAATGGTTAACCTATGAGTCATGCAGGTTACTAGCACAAGTAACTGAAGAGAACCAGAAGACATTATGCGGGTATGTTATACATAACTAGCTAGCATGCTAATCCAGGTATGTTTTTCCTATATCAAGCTAGAATCCTACCTTGTGTTAGGATCTCATATTGTTGTGTTGTTGATAATGATTATTCATGAAGTCATAGGTTTGAATAATCATGGTTGTATGCATATTATGTTTCTTACCATAATTGATGATATGACTAACCAGAAGAATCATGAAGGTATAGGTTTGAATAATCACGGGTTTTATGCATATTATAGCTCTTATCTTGATTGATGATTCAACTAACTAGAAGAGTCCTATGATCAAATAGGAATATGTATGAGTAAAAGAAGACTTCCCTGAAACCTTGAATACTAATGTTTATTATATGTGAATGATCATGAATATACATGTTTAAGATTATTGTGTTTTGATAGTATTAAGATTATACTAATAAATGTGTGATTATGTATGAGACCTCAAGGATAACACAATGATGATACTAATAAGCATGCATAGTGATTAAGGATGGATGTAAGTTCAAGGACAGGTAATCCAGGAAGCAAAGATCAAGAGGGAGCACACTCCAGTTGTTCCTGCAAGAAAGCAAAGGAGCACACTTCAATAGTTTCTGCAAGGATACAGATATTCAGAGGGAGTTGACCACTTCTCACAATCCACATAAGAATGGAGTTGAAAAAAAGAAACAAAGACTGAGAGGGAGTCAACCCAACAAACAAACAAAGATAAGTATTTGAATTGTCATTACTTGCATATTTTATTGTTTAAATAATACTGTTCAATAATGAATATACTAATGTTCCTAGAATTAGGTTGTGTATTATGCATATTAGAATAGTTGCATTGATGAACAGTATACTACTAATATGCATGGGTAAGTGGCCTATGGCACTATACAACATTCCATTGCTACTTATCTAGAATGAAACCTCTTTGCTAACATGTTGGGAGTTGTGCACACTCTTAACAATGTTCTGGTAGAGATTGGAAGGCATCTAGAAAGTTACGGGATATGGATAAATGTTGTATTGAAGCATTGGCTAAGATAATTGCATGACTGTATGACATATTTATTTATGTGTAAGAATTTGTTCTGAAAACTATGAGATGTTTTCTAATCATGCAATTTAACTTGTTGTGTAGGAAATATCGTATGCCATCACCTACAAAAGAAGAACTACAACATTTGTTCAGCAACAAAATTATCTATTGAAGATATTGAAGTTCCCAGGATATGGGAACAATGCCATGATCCGTTGATCATGAAGAATGATGTTTGGGATGTAGTCCCAAGACCTGAAGGGAAGTTTGTTATGACTTCTATATGGATCTATCAAGATCAAGCATGCTGCAGATGGTAGCATAGAGAAATATAAAAGTAATGAAATAGAAGATACACCAGATGGATTTCAAAACAGCTTTCTTGAATGGTGTAGTTGAAGAAGAAGTGTATGTGGAGTAGCCACTTGTTTCTGAGACATGAAAGGAAATCATATATGTGCAGAACTTGGTATGGTAGGATAGGCATCTTTCTATCCAGTTTGGCCTTTACCAAGAGTAAAGCGGGTTCCAACCTTTACTACAAGGTTGAGGTAGGCAATCCAAGGATACTCTTATTGTATGTGGATGACCTGTTTGTAACAAGAGATGATAGATTGATTGCCGACATGCAGCGGAATCTTGCTGCCGAGTTCGAGTTGAAGAACTTGGGGATGATGCACTATTTGTTTTTGGCATGGAGGTGTGGCAGAGTGCAGATGGAATCTTCCTTGGAAAAGGGAAGTATGCAGTAGAGATCCTAAATAGGTTCAGGATGATGGACTACAAGGATATGGCCACACCTATGGCATCGAACCTAAAGCTTCTATGTGATGCTTCATCTGATCCGGTTGATGTCACGATGTATCGTCAGATGATTGGGTCCTCTATGTACCTGACGAACACGAGACCAGATATTTGCTTTGCGATGAACACATTGAGCCAGTTCTTGACGGATCCAAGAGATATTCACCTGGTTGTTGTAAATCATATTCTAAGGTACCTAAAGGGTACAGTTGATTATGGGCTCAAGTATGATGTGAATCAAAAGTTTAACCTGCAGGGTTATGTTGATTCAGATTGGGCAGGCAGTGCTGCAGATAGGAAGAGCACATCTGGGTGCTGCTTCAGTATGGGATCAGGTGTGATCTCTTGGTTTAGCAGGAAGCAGTCCTGCATAGCACTGAGTACAGCCGAAGCAGAGTATGTTGCGACGGATGAGCAGGTTGCAGATGTATTGACCAAGCTGTTGGCCAGAGTGCAGTTTGAGTACTTCAGAGAGAGGCTTGGTGCACTTCAGATCGAGGTTCCTTCCAAAGGGAAGTGATGATTCCAGAAGATGCAGATGCACATGAGATTTCCTGACATGGTTGATGTGTTCTCCCTTGGTCTTGATGTAATTGCTGATCCATTTTTCACATGGTGGTAGATGTGTTCTCCCATGGTGAAAAAGTAAGGGCTGGAGCCTTCCCCAAATGGCAGTAGATGTGTTCTCCCATGTCGGTGGTGTAAGTGCTGGAGCCTTCCCCAAATGGTAGTAGATGTGTTCTCCCATGTCGGTGGTGTAAGTGCTGGATGATGTGCATTTGGGTTGTGCTTCGTGGACGATGAGATGGTATGAAGAGGACAATGCTATGATGATCAAGAGGATCATGGATGATGAGCATCAGGACGATGCTCCAGTTACTGCTCTGTGTATGCATCATGTTGGATGCTGGATATGATCAGTTGGATCATTTATATTTATATGTATGTACGCATCATGTTGGATGTTGGATATGATCAGTTGGATCATTTATATGTATGTACGCATCATGTTGGATGTTGGATATGATTAGTTGGATCACTTGTATGTATTTTTGTATATGCATCATGTTGGATGCTTGGACCATGTATCTGTATATGTATCAGGTGGATACATTGTATGATCAGGTGGATCATGTATGGTGATATGTATCATGTATTTGTATTTGTATCAGGTGAATACACTGTATGATCAGGTGGATCATGTATGATGATATGTATCAGGTAGATACTTGGTATGCATCAGGTAGATGCATTGTATGATCAGAATGATCATGGATGATGGGCTTTGGGATGTTGCTCCATATGACATGCAGTAGGATGTTGCAGTGATGATGATCAGGATGATCATGTGTACATCAGGATGATGTATGGTGAGTATCAATCAAGTTGATACTCTGTGGTCGTGGAATAGGTTGTGCAGATAAGCATGTAATTTGTGCCCTGGGAGATTTGCAGATAGTCTTTCGAGGTTTTTTCTATGGCATGTAATTTGTACCCTGGGATATCTGGCAAATGCTCTTTCGAGGTTTTGCTTGGGAGGACATATAATTTGTGCCCTGGGAGATTTGTAGATAGTCTTTAGAGGTTTTTCCAATGGCATGTAATCTGTGCCCTCAGATATCTGGCAGATGCTCTTTCGAGGTTTTGTCCTATGGCATGTAATTTGTGCCCTGGGAGATCCGATAGGTTGAGTTGTGTGCTTGTATTCAGTCCTGGGATGCTCTTTCGAGGTTTTTCCATGACCACATGTAATTTGTGCCCTGGAAGATCTGATAGGTTGAGCCTTGTGCTCGTAATCAGTCCTGGGATGATCTTTCGAGGTTTTGTGGTGACCACATGTAATTTGTGCCCTGGGAGATCCGATAGGTTGAGCCTTGTGCTCGTAATCAGTCCTGGGATTCTCTTTCGAGGTTTTGTGGTGGGGTCACATGTAATAAGTACTGGAGATCTGGATAGGATGAAAAAGGCCTCAGATGCTCTTTAGGTTTCTTGCTAGTCAAGAGACTCTTTTAAGGTTTTGTGATGCACGTAATAAGTCCTGAGATTTCCACAGTATGGCCAGTGATGACGAAGACCTACAGGTGGTGGGCCTACATCCAGTATGAAAAAGGACTAGCTCTATAAAACTTCCTATGACGAGTAGATTCAGAGATTGATTGAGATAGCAGCACCAATGATGATGATCCAAAGAAGATGACTTGTGCTAGAAGACCTGTGTCGAGAATTACCTTCCTAGTTAAGAGGGAGTGTTGATGTATATGTAACTTTGGAATGTATTTCACATATATGTATATTGTATTCCTATAGAGATGTTATTATTCCTCTATACGGAAGTGTCGTCATTTATATTGTAAGTGTCGTAACTTATACTTGATGGGTTATTAGACCACCTTGTTGGGGTCAGCCCTATATAATTCATGTGGGTCAAAGGGTTATTAGAACACCCTATTGGGGGTCGTCCATGTGGGTCAAAGGGTTATAAGACCACCCAAGTGGGGGTTGGCCCAATCAGCATTATGTTAAGTGGTTAAGTTGAGGCCGACCTAGTTGAGTAAAGGTCAAGTCAAGTTAGTGTATAAATAGAGAGTGTGTCTCTCTCATTTTACACATTCTATTCTCTCTATTTGAAAGGATTGAAAGGATCAACTTATCATACTTCTTCTCGACACCACATTACTTCAACTGAAGCACCAAATGCTTGAAATTGGTGAAAAACTCATTGATGGTCTCGAAATTTCTAGGATTGAGGGAAATCAATTGATTCTCTAACTGAGAAGCCCTCATATCATCCTGCTTTCCAAAGAGTGTGGCAAGTTGTTCCCATAATTCTTTTGGAGTCTTCAATCCGCTAAGATGGAAAATAAGGTCTTTCGAAATATTGAGACATAAGAAACCATAAGCTTCATCAAACTTATTGAAGAACTTGGACTTCTATGTAGCTGCATTAGGCTCTGGTTATGTGCCCATAGTAACTTTGTAGAGTCCCTTGGAGCATAATACTATCTCTATATCATCCTTCCATTGATGATAGTTGAAAGGAGTAAGAAGATGGTTTGAAGAAGAGTCCATCTTGCTATAGTGAATGAAATAAGAGGCTTTGAGAAACCTGCACTCAAAAACAAACAAACAATATTTAGGTCGACGGGGCTTGAACTTTTCAAGTTGAATCACACTCGGTATAGCCTATCAAGCAAGCTTGATAAACAGGATGCACAATTATCTAAGATCTATGTGGAAAACTTTCAGCTTCTGGTACAGTAATGGAATATTTTTGAGCAATCTTAATCAAGCTTCATATGTGATCCAGGTGCAGAAATCACTGGTGTGGAAACACTAGTGCAGAAAGCACTGGTGTAGAAAACACAGGTGCATAAACAGTAGTGTAGAAAGTTTCATCAGTAAAACTCTGTAGAAGAGTTGCTTTGTCCTTCCATGGCTCTGATACCATGTAAAATTCAAGCATGGGAGATCTAGGAAACAAGAACAAAAATTATGTGTCAAAACACTGGTACATAAAGGTTTGCAACATTTCATGCATTGCCATTAACTCAGAAAATGATTACAATGTGTAACAATGGCAATAATAGCCACGCAATTCGAATCCTAGGGAGGTCGTTCGAATTGAATGCATGAGAGTGGCTTATTGGTCAGTTAACACCACTTGGCACATCAGTTAACCACTTAACTGCCAAGTAATTGACTCTAACAGACTCTCAAACTGTCAAACTGAATCTAACTGAGTCTAACTGAGTCTAGAACTCAACTGATTGCCCAAAATTAGGGGGGGCACCTTTCTGACTTAAGTTAACTAATTTTTAGGTGAAATTACCCAAAATTAGGTCAAAGTGAGTAGGAGGGTGCCTTTTTTACTCCAATTAGCTAATTGTTAGTTGAAACACACCCAATTGGACTAAGTAGGACGCATTAATCATGAAAATCACCCCAGTTGGCTCCCTAAATGATGGAGGAGGCCCAATTAACTGAATTTGACGACCCAGTTCGCTCCCCATATGGAGGAGGCCCAGTTGACTTAAATTGATGTTCTGTTGATGATGTAAGCACATAATTGAGTCAAAATACTTAGGATAAGTGGTAAATTAGGTTGTTAAGCCCAAATAAATGATGTGTTGTTGGAAAAAGACTCCAACATGTGAGATGTAGGTAGTCATGGGTTATGTGACGTAATTGAGTCTCTTTGGCGTGTCTCCACTTGATATGTGAGTTGTAGTGGATAGTCATGAGTTATGTGACATAATCGAGCCTCCTGGACTACACTCACGGGGTTGTAGTGAGTAGTCACGAGTCATGTGACATAATTGAGTATCCTAGACTACACCCCTGAGGATGCAGTAGGTAGTCACTGTGTGTGACGTAATTGAGTCGCCTAACTATAGTGCTATGTTGGACAACACACATGAGCGAAGATGCAGTTTTCAGACCTGGGTTGTTCTACACATGAGGTGACGTGGTAGCAACTAATCATGGGTTATGTGATGTAATTGAGTCTCCTAGGATACACTCACAAGGTTGTGTTGTCCCAGTGTTGATATGTGACTTGGTAGCAGGTAGTCACGGGTTATGTGACGTAATTGAGTCTCCTAGGATACACTCACAAGATGATCTGGACATGTGGTGAGGTAACGCATGTGGTTTTGGTGTGCAACGTAATGTACGCTCTTGGGATGGACCCGCCAAATGGATTGATCGATTCAAAGATGTAGGGTGAGGTAACGCAGGTGGTCGTTGTGTGCGACGTAATGTACGCTCTTGGGATAGTCCCACTAGATGGTTCAAAAATTCTAGTGATGTATAGATTCGAGAGATGTTAGAAGTCAATGGTCAGAGTACAGAGTTGCAACATCGGGATGATGATGATGACAGTGCCAAACGAATACCTTCCTTGTTAAGAGGAGTGTTGAAGAATGTAACTTTGGAATATATTCTTATTGTATTTTTATTGTACTTCCTTCGAGAAATATTCATATTGTATTTGATTATGTAAAAAACCTAAAAGAAATAATGTAAAATAGACAAGTCGTCTCAGTGGGTAAACTACCCTAAACAATGAGCAAAACTTTCCCTGTCAGGCTGGCCCAGTTATGTAAAAAGGACAGTTTTGTGACTAGTATAAATAAGGTGGCACCTAGCTCATTTGGAGCATCATCTCACTCAAGCAAGTTCGCATGAGTAGTAGCAGAAGGACAACTTCACTTGGGATAAAGAGTAGCTGCATTAAATACATCTTTTCTTGGGGTTTCTATTGTATTTTGTTCTTGGGTTATTGTACGAGATTGACGTTTTACTTTCTGGGCTTTTCCTATGAGAGGGTTTTCCGAGGGTAAATCTTTGTGTGTCTTATGTATGTTGTGCTTGTCTATCTTTCAATGATCCTATTACATATGGTTATTGTGATAATATATAAAAATTGTTTGAAGATCTAACATAACCATTCTGGAAGTATCAAAATTCTAACATGATTGATCTTCAATACTAGAGATCATCCACCTCACCTAAGTGTGTCTATACACTTCAGATCATCCCATGACATACACTTCAAATCATCCCATGCCAACTTCAAACTGCAACACCACAATCTCTAGATACTTTAGGAAAATTGATCAATGTACTTTCCATTGACAGAACACCTCCAAATCATAGCCATTGCTCCAACTATAAATTCGGGAACATACACATAGCTCCATGATTTGCATCTCCCACAAAAGGAAAATCCTTTGTCCTTAACCGACCAATCTACATCATGCCTCCATGGCACAAAAACCCTCGTCTTCACTACGAGAAGACCATCACTACCAAATCTCCCACTAGAAGTGTCCAAAGCTCTTTAGGCATTGTGATAAACATGATAGATGAATAATTTCAACCACATATCACCAATACTCCAACGTGTGCTCAAGAGCCTCCCATGGCGTCATGGTCACCATCTGTCATAACTGACTAAATCTGGGCATAAAACTCCCACTGAAACCTTGATATCGAGTATCTACATGTGTGCATAGTCCATGTCCTCGTGACTAGAAGACATCCTTCCACAGGGTTTTCACTAAGCATGTGACTTTGAAAAACCATTTTCTACGGGCTTTCACTTCACATCCTTCCACCAAATCACGTTCAATAAATGTTTTGTCGGCCCTCTTCTCTATGTGTTGCTTCCAAATATTCCATCAATGCTCCACACCAATCCTATCATTGTTACGTTTGCCAATCTGGCACCCAGATCCACATACATGCATTTCACTGCATAGATTATGCACTTACTGTCACAAATTCACCTCATCGAGCAAGGGCACAATTTATTTGACATCCATCTATCTCAGATCTATTTGCAACGCGATGTTTTATCCCAGACAAGCACCGTACAACAAGGAGATTTTCAAACAGACCATGCATAGACATCGCCACACAGGTGGATCACGAAACGATCGACCCACCATTACATGTCTAACACATCAATCAAAACATTTTACACAACAAGCATTAAATCACTCTCAACAGATCATGCCGCGAATCCCAACCATAGTAGATTTCATCTAATTATTTCCAGTCGCCTGAGGCCTCAATCAAGGGACCTCACACAGGTATCTTTAATGAGCTCCAATCGAACCAGCATTCTTATGATTAATCAAGACGGCGATGAGATTTGATATCTTGGCATTCACATGGGTACTTAACATGAATCCCTCACTTTATTTCCACGTGTACAATAACTCCCTTATGTTGGACCTTCCTCTCTTCTACACAGGTTTCTTTTATCCATCTACTGCATGGGACATCTCCTATGTGTTGCGACCCTCCTCTTCCTTAGCAAGCGCAAGTTCTACAGCCTTGATAATAGAAATATATCAATGTAACAATGGCTCAATAGCCGTTGGAAATACTGTGCTTCATGTTATTGGGGGAATCGTTCCATGTCTGTAGAATGGTGGTTTCCGTGGGCAGAATCTAAATCTACGGCCCTCTCTTCCATTCCATGAGCACATTATTTCTCTCACACCAATTTCTTTCATGTGCAAAGCTCTTCACATAGACTCCTCTTTCCCAACTACAATTTCTTCCCTCCGCAACCCCTTTCTTGCTTCCATGGATTTTTCGTAGCCAAAATTATGATTGTTTCCATTTTAGTATTTCTTATAACTGTTGGGTCAGCTGCACTTGCCCTTAAGAAATCACATCTTCACTTCCTTGAGGTCCCTTCACCCCCAATATTTACAATCACCTTCCATCAATTCCTCACTATACGACCTCCATCATGAGCTCCTCCAATCAATTCCCTGACCACATCGTACATAGATCCACAAATTTATGCATAGGAAACAATAAACAATCACATCTTTCACTCCAAATGGGCACACAAATCTTCACAAAAAAACACTTACAGCTTTGAGCAGTCTCTCAACAATAGATCTGTGCACCAACAACACATATGCAGTCCAACAAACAATTATGTTACAATAAATCCTCCTTCTAGGATTCGATATTGAACCTCAAAGCACTTATTTCTTTTTTCACAATCGCATCTCCCAATCGCTACCTTCCTACCATTTCAATTGTACCCTAAATAGGTCGATAAATTGAGACTTGGGAAACTTCTATGAGAGGAGAGCTATCTTTCCTAAATAGATCAAGACATCTCTTGCACTATTCCTCTACAACACATGCAAACATTTGAATATGCCATCAACATGTTAGCTTCACACGAGTTGATCAATAGCAAATCTATTTCATACCAACAGATCTACCATCTTTCACTGATCTCAATCCTTTTGGCTACTTCTCACTTCAATCGGATCCAATGGATCGTTGGAAGCACCTGTGGATCTTCGAAAACACTCTCTTTGGAAGCTCCAAACAACTTGATGGAAGCTCCAAACAAGATCAAGTTGTAGGTCTCAAGAAACAACTGCTCAAACTCACACATATATCTTCTCCCTTTTCACATCTCTCTCTTATCTCTTATGGTAGTCGATCTACAACGCCCTCTATATTCATCATGTTGTGAACAGAAGCTACTCTTCACACCACCCAAATTGAATGCCCTGGTATTTTCCTCATGCAGTTTCACTCCCAATCACCTTTTCTTCTACCCACAACCATGAACCAATCGTGCGATAGTGTATGGACACCATTCAACCGTAGATATCTTGAATCCACGCTGACTTGATCTCTCCTACATGAGAGCAATGCTCAAAATGACACCCTTCAACAGATTGCAACCCGCAGAAGTCGGAACATGGTAGAAACCTTGTGTCTCATCTGCTTGGACAGGACTACTCCTCATGCATACTTCCACCAACTCTCAGCCTGCAATCCTTCATTCGCCTCCACATAGCATCCATGAGAACTTGTTATTACTTGACCACAATTAATCCATGAGCTTACATACTGTCAATGGCACAATTTTTTTTATTTTTTTTTATATAGGATCTAGAAAATACCATGCGACAAATCCATGCTCCACATATTCCTCCCATCCACGCTACATTCTTCCATATCCTTTTTTTCCTCAGGAAACAACGGCTTCACTCTTTCTTTTTTATGATTGAATCTTTCCTTTACAAATCCATGAATCATTTGCATATCTAGTTTCATCCCACTTCAGGATCGCTGCTCATAAGAAACCCAAAACAATTGACTGTGAGTCCAATGGGAAGTAGGCGGATTCAATTACTGTTGGTCTCATTCAACAGATTCAAGAACAATAATATCACATGATCTTGTTTCTTCCTCAATGGTTTTCTATGCACGTGCCTCTACATGCGGCCATATATTTTTCTTGAAGGATTCCTCGTCCACGGATCCAGCCTCCCTAAAACGCCTACAGATCTCAAGATCGCATTGTTTGGCCATGATTTTTCCATTATTGACCAACAAATGCCACGATTGAGCCTCCACTAAGGCCCTACCTCCGCCTGGGACTACAGAGTGACCTTTTTCCTTTCCATAATTAAGAAGAGTGTGTAGATCTACATAGCCATCTGCATACAGATATGAAACTTGATCTGCTCTTCTCCAGGCAATGGTCACTCCTTCCTTTGACTCTTTCTCCATCAATCAAATGATATGAAAACAGACCGACGGTGCTTTGCCTCACACGCTACAGACACACCATACATACTCATAAATGCCCTACGCTCTAATAGCAGTTGTTAGGTTTTTAGAACACATGAAAGCAAACACACACATACAATAGTGAAGAATTTTATCTGGCCACCATCTAAGACACTCAAGCCAACACGGGCCTCCTAATGAAATTTACAATGGAGTCACTCAAGCTCTTAAGAAGGCTTCATCACATGCAATACCATGGGCCCATAAACCACCAACCATAAACCCACTTTGACTCTTTTACCGAGTCTAGTTTAACCTAATATATTTATGAGCTGGTTTTGAGATGATAATTATTAGCAAATTGTTAAAACCACTTGACAATATTTTGGATCTACATTTAACATTAGTGATTTATGTTTCAAGGAAGCTTATGTATAAAAGAGAGTGTCATCTATATTCCAAGGGGAGGACTCTTAGAGAAATAGTCCAAATTATAAGGGAATAAACCACAATTTCATGAGATCTTGTTTCAATGTAGATTTTACTTTTATAATCTATTGTGGTGTAATTTTAATTAGTTTATGTTGATATAGTTTTAATCCACTGCCCTATTTTAATTCAATAGTTTTTCATTTCTTGTTATGTGGGAAGTTTATCTCACTATGTAATTTCAATTCATAGATTAGTGATATAGAAGTGTATTTTACAACCATTGAATTCAATAAATGTGTTCAATTTAATAATCATATTTACTACTTTGGATTATAAATAGTAACCTATATTTGGGAGGAGTAGCCTTTACACTTCATTTCACTAATTGACTTTTTTTGTTGAGGTGTGGTGTAAATTTACTTTCCAACATAATGTGATTTTTCTTTTCAATGTTTTACTTTTTAGCATAGTGTGAATTTACTTTCTGCAATTTACATTCATGTCATGTGATTTACTTTCCTTGCAACTTAGTTCCAATACTTGTTAAGGTAGATAGTTCATCGTAACTATTCATAAGTAATGTTATTGAACTACCACTTCACATTAGATAAACCAATGCAAGATAATAAAAAAAGTGTAGCATGCATATACAGTGCATGACATCATGGAAGTAGTTCAAGAGATATTTTCAACAAATTTATTTATATGAGTATTATTATGAAAAGGAGATGTAGTTATTTGAACTCAAGTTGGGAAATATGACTATGGAAGGATATGCAAGAAAGATTTTATAATTGTTTCGATATGTTGGGTTTCTTAAGGAAGAGAAGGTAAATATATAGAGGTTATTAAGAGGTTTACCTTCACTCTATTGAGACAGAACTCAATTGGATGAACCCAAGACCCTTGAAGAAACAATCTCGAAGGACAAATGTATATATGTTCATAACAAAGGAAAATCATATTTTCAGAAGCCTTGGAGAGATAAGAGGAATTATCAGCATGATCAAAGAAATAAAGTATTTAAGCCTCCTTTCTTGAAGAACCAACCAAATTCATATCAACAAAGCAATCCAAATTAGCAAAGACCTAGAATGGTATAGTCATGGGAAAAGGGAACAAGGAAACAACTCAAGTTCTAGGGATGTGAAGGAGATCACTTGTATGGAGATTGTCCTCATAGGGGATATAGAATGAGGAATGTGCACAACATTCAAGAAGTAAGTACAACGGAGTATGTGTCCAAAAACATTCCTAAAATATATGTGGTTGTAGACAATAGACAAATAGAGCATTATCCCAATATGATTGAGGTTGATGGTAAGATTGTCAATCAACATAGTACCATTTTAATTTATTCATGAGAAATTCATCGTTATATTGCTCCTAATTAAGTTGAAATATTTCATCTAAAGATAAGTAAGCATGATAAATCATGGATGGTTTAGTTGGCTACTGGAACAAAAAGGAAAATCAATGAAGTAGTAAAAGGTTGTCCATTAGATATGAATGGACTCTCTTATGATATTCTTACTCGGATGGACTGGTTGGATGCACAACATATTATTTTGGATTTCCATAACAAGAATCTCACTTGTCTTGATGAAGAAGGAGAGAAGAAGATAGTGAAAGGGGTTCCAAGGCCTATTTCCATAAGGGAAAATTTCAATTGCGTAGTTGAAAATATGTTTTAGGGAAGGGGCCAGTAGTATACAGATCATATGAAAGAGAAAGAAAAATGTAAAGGCCCAAGTTTGGAAGTATTCTAGTATTACAAGAATTCACCCATGTGTTTGAGGAAATTCTAGGTTTTCCACCTAAAAGAGACATTGATTTTTCTATTGACTTGAGAATTTGATTTTTCTTATCAAATTTCTTCTTAAGGCTAGATTTGGCATCGGTTAAAAGTTTGGGGCTACTACCAGTAAATATGAGTTCATCAACATAGAGAACAAGTATTATTATATGGCCACCCACTTTCTTGGTATAGACATCGAGGGTAGAATAACATCTAGAGAAGATAATGTCAAGAAGAAATTTATCCATTTTAGCATACCAAGACCAAGAATCTTACTTAAGGCCATAAAGAGATTTCTTAAGGTGGAAAACAAGACTAGAATCATTCTAAATATAACCAAGAGGTTGTTCCACATAAATTTCTTTCCATAAATCCCCTTGCAAGAAGGTGAATTTTAACATACATATAAGGACCCTCCCATTTGTTGATGTTATAACTGGGTTAAAAGAAGGTAGATGGGATTCATTTTGGCTATAGGGATAAATTTTTCAATATAGTTCATTCCTTCTACTTAGGAAAATATTTTGGCAACAAATCAGGTCCCATGTTTATCAACACTTTCATATATTGCATAGTCTTAGACACCTATTTACATATAAATAAGTTTTATTCCTTTTTGAAGAATGACATGATCTCAAGTATCATTCTCCATAAAGGAATGATATTCTCCATTCATTATTGCATCCCCAACTAGAAGGCCAAAATATTTTGCTAATGTTTTCAAATCATGTGTCTCTAAAACTTGATCCAAAAGAAATTAGGAGTGTTGAAACTATGAACATGTATGGCACTAATTTGAAGATTCACTGGCAAGAACACCAATCTATTATCATGTTGTAGGAAGTTGTGGTTCATGTGTAGGTTCATGTTTAATGGGCTCATCTAGAGGAGGGTAAGTAGGTGGAACTATATTTTCATCCTCATTTTCATCATCTATAAAATATGAAACTAGAATAGAGGCACTAGCAGAAAAAATGGGAGTATAAGATAGAAGAGGAGATAGCACATTCACCAAAAAGGATCATAGACCAAAGTGGCACAAATGTTGAATTATGCACATAGGCCAAGAGACCTTCATTGAATTTGACATCTTTTCTAATAATTTTTTATATTGGTTTGGATTGAAGAAGTATATAACCTTTTACATCTTCAAAGTATCCAACAAAAATGAACTTCTCACTTTTATGTTGTAATGTTTTCCTTTTCTCATCAAGAATATGAGCCCATTCTTCACTATGAAACACATGAAACTGGCTTACATAGATTTTAATGTTACTCCGTTATTCTTCCAATGCTATATCTTGTAAAGCATTTGTAGGAGTGTAATTAAGCATGTACATGGTGTAGTTGATGGCTTCCACCCAAAAATGATGACTTAATCCCTTGGATTGGATCCTACAATTCACAATTTCATTTAGTGTGTGATTCTTTAGAACTCTTATAAACAACATTTTGTTGTGTTGTGTATGGAATTGTAAGTTGCATTTAAATTCCATCTATATGTTGTAAAATTTTGTTGACATATTTTCCACCATTATCTATTCTTATATTTTGAACTTAATGTCCATATTGTTTTTCTACAATGGAATTATAGGCCAAAAACATGTTTCTATCACCTAAATATCCCACACATGCAACATTTAAGCCATTATTGCAGAAGGACATCTTCAATGTACAACATGAATCTAATAATTAGCATCATCCTCATCAAATTCACAATGAGAATTGAACCTTAGAATGATAAAGTCAATAATTTTGGACAATCACATGGCTTTTATTTTGAAACCTACACGGATCTACGCAACTATTGTCTCAAACCCCACATAGTTGTACCAACAGTGGGACCACTATCTCTTTATGGTGCATTCAAGGCTCACAACAACATTTCTTAGCTCCAAGAATTTGAATTGGCCTCTTCACATGCTTGGGAGAATTAAATAGCCCCCTTATTGTACTTGAAGGACTACTTCATGAGATGGAGCATTCACATTCATGATGACCTATATGCTTCAAGAACTCCATTTGGACCATTAAAAGAATCCATGAGCATGGATTCAAAGAAGAAAAATCTAGAGAAAGGTTATGCTACAAAGAATTGGTTTGAGAGATCATATTTCGTCTCCCTTCTTACCATTAATTAGCATTCAAAACTCCCTTGACTTATTTCTCAAGAAGCAAGTGTTTCTCCTCATCATTCCAATTTAGTTATCAAGCAACTGAGAGAGGTAAAATGGACCCATTCCTATGGGAGATTGTTGGATTCCATTGGAGCTGCATTCTTCTAGGTGTCTCCATTTGTAAACAAGCTTTTCCCGCGAGGGGTTCACTCAGTGAACTTGTTACATAGCATGATCATTCGCATGATATTAAAGAATATCCTTAATATCACTAAATATTGGAAAATTTCTCCTAAAATTTTATTATTGAACCCCCTTCCCAATATGCCTTTCCAATTAAGAAAACCACTAGTTTCACTAGATATTGTATGTATCCATTTTTATCAACCCATTTTTAATACCCCCTTTATATCATATTATCAATTTGTAACAAATAGGAGCCATAACACACCTTAGTATAAGCAAACATGATGCTAAATAAAATAATAGTATAATGCTAATAATGATCCCACTAGGATTGCATGGGTGACTGGTCAATTTGTAGCGTTGGATAGTGGAAGACCCAATGAAATAGTACTGGGAAGGCAAAATGTGTAAAAGGAAAACCAGTCAAAAGATCAACATAACAAAGAATGTAAAAGATTGATAGTCCATTAGTTAGTGCAATGCTTAGAAAAGATGAAAATCGCAAATGTTTCACACCACATCCTGCCAATCTACCAATTTTATATCATGTAAATATAAGTATAGCCATAGAGAGCTCATGTTTTCTATAATCTTAATAAATTAAACTCCATTAAAATGAAAAATTGAAACCCTTTCATGGATGGACTCCCCTACCTTCCTGTCAAAACAATCCCTTTAAAGACATGTTTTTACGCCCAACCGATCCAATGCGTACGTACTTAGCTTTAACATACACCTCAATTTGGGTATTTTCTCCTCATCATGACTATCTTAATTCGGTCGGCTCTACCCGAACTAATTTACCATGTTTGTTACAACTACTTGAATAGCAACATCATTGATGTTTGAACCCAAATGAACATATCAAAATTCCTCTTACTTTCCAATAACACCATGCGATCATGTGCATAGCATGGATTTGGGTCATTCACAAGATGCAATGAATTTCCTCCACTTCCTCTACATTTATTCTTGAAATCAATGGAATTAACAACATTTAGTTACCTTTTCTTAGGTTATCTCTAGTTTTTTTTTTATCTTTACAGTGAAGCAAAAATATCCATTGTTAGGTTTAAAGCATGCAATAGTTATAAAGATACACAGATGGTGAAACTTATATGATACCATTTCATGGTAACGATAACACATAGGGTATGTAAATAAGGATTTAGATTTTCACCTATGTTCATGTCAATTTCAATACAATATTAAGACAGATGCCTTGCATATAATAATTGAAATTACAATTATGAATGTGTTGAATATAACTCAATCTAACAACTATTCATAACTGGCAATGTGAAAATGTTAAAGAAGAATACAAAAGGTTGAAAGAAATAAACGTGCTCATCTTTACCCTTGCTGCACATGCTCAACTTATTAGGATTCTCAAATGTAGCAGCACATGCTCATCTTGGTGGCATCTTTACCCTTGTTATAAACGTGCTCTGATACCAATTGATGCAGGATAGGATCAGTAAAACCAACCCAATCCGCTAACCCAGGAATAATTAGGTTCTAAGTAGGGTAAAACCTCCAAAATTAGCAAACAACAACTAAATATTCTTTACCCCTGCTGAAAGAATCCTAATATAATATGGAAAGGAGCATGTGCTGCTACATTTGAAGGATGAAATAGTTCAAGAAGTTGCAAGACCTAGTATTTTGCTTATGACTGGGAAAGAGTTGTTACAAGAAGTCCAGAAGGTTGAGGAGATACATTTTTTCCTTATAGGAAAACCATAGTTGATTTTGACTTCCACAAACTTAGATGATTTTCCTACTGAAGTTAGAATTCTTCTTGATGATTTTGATGATATTATTGTGGATGAGTTACCAAACGCTTTACCTCCTGTGAGAAGTATTAGTCATAATATTGACTTAATACCTGGTGCAATTTTACCAAATAAGGAAGCCTATATATTGACACCCCAAGAGAATGATGAAATTAAACAGCAGGTATAGTAATTACTGGATAAAGGTTTGGTGAAAGAAAGTTTGAGTCCATGTGCAGTGCCTAGAATGTTGAGCCCAAAGAAATATGTTGCATGGCATTTGTGTACTGATTCCCAAACAATCAATAAGATCACTATCAGGTACATATTTCCCTTATCTCGTATAGATGATTAGATAGACTGTTTGAGTGGATTCAAGTATTTTTCAAAGATAGACTTGAAGAGTGGTTATCATCAGATAAGAATTAGAGAAGGGGAGAATGGAAAACTACATTCAAGACTAATAATGGATTGTATGAATGGTTAGTAATGCCCTTTGGGATTACTAATGCACCTAGTACTTTTATGAGATTAATGAATGAAGTTTTGAAGGAATACACTGGAAATTTTGTGATATTGTACCTAGATGATATTCTGATCTTCATTCAAAGTAAGGAATAACATCTAATACATCTCAAATTGGTGTTGAATACCCTACAGAAGGAGAAACTACTGATCAATATGAAAAAGTGTAGTTTCATGAAGAATGAGTTGATTTATTTGGGTTTTGTAGTCTCAGAAGAAGGGTTAAAGATGGATCCACAAAAGATACAAGCAATTCTCAGTTGGCCAATCCCGAAGAGTACTTTTGAGGCCAGAAGTTTTAAAGTCTTGCAAGTTTTTAGAGAAAATTCATCAGGAATTTAGTCAAATTTGTGCACCCATAATAGACATCTTCAGGGAAAGTAGACAACCTTTCAAATGGACAGAAGAAATTGATAGGGGTTTCAATCTGTTTGAAAAGAAGATCACTGAGAATCCTATTTTGGCTTTACCAAGTTTTGATAAAGTTTTTCAAGTGGAGATAGATGCCAGTGTGTTGATGTATTTGTAACTTCGGAAGATATTCACTTGTATATTACATTTGTAATTTATTGTATATCCAATAGAGACGTATTATTCCTCTGATTGGAAGTGTCATCATTTGTATTTGCAACTGTCTCAAGTTACATTGTAAGTGTCATCATTTGTGTTGATGGGTTATTAGACCACCGATGTGGGGTCGGCCCTAGTTAGGTCATATGGTTGGGTTATTAGACTTCTTTAGGAAGTCGGCCCTATTAGTTTATTGGCAGGTCAAGTCAATGTATAAATAGAGGGTGTGCCTCTCTCATTCTATTCATTCGCTCACTTCTCAAACTCACATAGTTGAGAGAGAGAGAGAGCTACGCACAAATGGAGGACGAGGAGTATCTGCTAGAGACATCTCTTTGGGTTTGATCATTGTGATCTTGTATTGCGGCTTATTCTATCTTTGAGGAATTTGCGGGGGTTTTCACCTTCTTGGTTTTCCCCAAGGAAACTCTGTGTCTATTGTCTCTTGTGTTTATGATTGATATGCTGTACATGTTATTCTCTTAGTGATCCTAGAGAATATTTAATGAAATTATCGAAAAATTAACATGGTATCGGAGCTGACCTAAGAAGAAAGACACTGTGCAGCTGCAGAAGCTAGGGCTTCTTAATTTTTGGGTTTCTATCCACAGATCATCAAAGGCAGTAGGGTAGATTGATTCTCCTAGCAAGGGCGCATCTTTCTGTCGAGACAGAATTCAATTCTAAGCATTTTCAGTTTTTGGCCCATCACTACTGTAGGAAATTAGGGTTTCGAAAAAAGTTGGAATTTTTAAAATCTGAATCCATGACTGGATACTCCTCAAGAAAATCAAATTTTAGAGCACTGGATCGAATTTTTTGGTTGGGAAGAAGACCGGGCTTGATCAAACCCTAAATTGGGATCCTATCTAGTAGATCCGAAAGTTTCAAAGGCAATTTTGAGGGGTCAAATTTTGCAAATCTCAAAATAAAAGTATACCAGCTTCACCAACTCAGCAAGGCGCATCTTTCTATCCTTTCAGAAGTTTTAAATTCAAAGTTTGAATTTTTAGGGTTTCTCTAACAAACCCTAATCTAGCTCCAGATCCAGTTTTCAACAAATCAAGTGGTAAGACCTAAAACTTTCTATTTTCATTTGAAGTACTCTTTAAGATGTCTCACCACACAAAGCTTGAGTATAAGCTTGAAGGAGCTGACAACTTCTGAGCATGGAAGTATAGGATTGGGTTAATCCCAGAAGAGAATGAGTTGGACACTTACATAAGTGAAGAGGTTCCAGTGCCAGAGGGAGAAGAGGCTAAGGCCTTACACAAGAAGAACTTGGTCAAAGCCAAGAGAATCATTGTTTATTCTATTAAAGACCATCTCATACCCTATGTGTCTTCCCTAAAGACACCTAAAAAGATGCTTGACTCTTTGACTAAGTTGTAAGAAGGAAAGAACATAAATCGGAATATGACTCTATAGAACCAATTGAAAGGGGTAAAGATCCAGAATGGAGAGACCATCTAATCCTACTTTACTAAGGTCTCTCAAATCAAGGAACAACTTGAAGCTGTGGATGAAGTGGTGGAGAATGGAGAAATTGTCATGACCACATTGAATGGCTTACCTAGGTCATGGGACTCCTTCATCCAAGGAATCTGTGCAAGAAAGAAATTGATCTCTTTTAGTAGACTATGGGAGGAATGTTCACAAGAAGAAGCTAGGCTTGTGGCCCGAGAAGAAAATATAGGAAGTGAAGACCAAGCCCTCACAGCACACACTAAGGGAAGTAAGTTTAAGAGGGAGAAATCTCACAACAATAAACATTCTCACTTCCATCACAAGAAGAAAGATCTCTCTCATGTTCGATGCTTCATTTGTGATGAGAAATGACACTTTGCTTCAAATTGTCCCAAGAATAAAAGAAACAACCACAACAACAAGAACAAGAGCAACAAGAAAAGATATCATGCTCATGTTGTTGAGGATGATGAACCTCCCAAGAAGAAGAATAGGGCAGAAAGTGAAGACTCTTCAAGTGAGGAAGAATATGTGATGATCTCTGCTCTCACAGGTACTATCTCACATGGATGTGATGATTGGCTTATTGATAGTGGGGCTTCCAAACACATGACGGGATTTAAAGAATCCTTTGTAGACCTATCTGAACATGAGTCACCTCACAAGGTGAAACTTGGGGATGACTATCAATATCCTATAAAAGGAAGTGGTGAAGCCTCCTACAAGCTAGACTCTAGGAAGTCTTTGAAGATGAAAGATGTTCTATATGTACTGGGACTCAAGAAGAATCTTCTCTCCATATCATCTTTGGATGCAAAGGGAATGAGAGTTGCATTTATAGATGGACAAGTACTCATGTGGCCAAAGGGTAAGACAATAGATGATACAGTGTTGATTGGAGAGCAAGAGGGAGGATTGCACAAGTTGAAGGGACAACCTGAACATGCCATGGTACATGAGTCCATGGAGCCAAGTGAGCCTTTGGCATAGAAGGCTTGCACACATGCACTATAGAGCACTTCCAATTGCAAGCAAAGCAGTAGAGGGTCTTCCTGAAATCCAGTCAAATCATGAAGGTATTTGCAAAGGGTGTGCAAAAGGAAAGAACACAAAGAAGGCATTTCCAAGCATTGAAAGCAAAGCGAAAGGAATCTTGGAGATTATCCACTCCAATGTATGTGGTCCAATGTCATCCAGTTCTCTGAGTGGGTATGTATACTATGTCTCCTTCATTGATGATTTCTCTAGGAATACTTGGGTTTATTTCTTGAAGAATAAAGATGAAGTGTTTGATAAGTTCAAGGAATTCAAAGCCTTGATAGAAAATCAAACTGATAAGAATATTAAGACCTTTAGATCAGACAATGGTAGAGAATTCACTTCAAGAGACTTCAAGAAGTTATGTAGTGATTTAGGGATTAAGAGGCAGTTGACTACTCCTTACAATCCACAACAAAATAGAGTCGCAGAAAGAAAGAATAGAACAATCATGGAAGAAACACAGGAAATGCTTCATGACCAGGATCTGCCTATGCACTTATGGGTAGAAGCAACTAGGACAACTGTATATGTGTAGAACAAAACACCTCACAAGATACTTGACAACAAGACACCAGAAGAAGTTTTCTCTGGTAAGAAACCTGAAGTTAGCCATCTCAGGATATTTGGTTGTCCAGTATACACACACATTCCAAAGGAAGAGAGGACAAAGCTAGATCCTTCAGGAAAGAATGGCATCTTTGTGGGTTACAGTGAAAGCTCAAAGGCATAGAAAATCTACTTTCTAGGGTTAAAGAAGATTGACATCAGCAGGGATGTAACATTTGAAGAAGACTCAACATACATCCAATCAAGGAAGACACCTATTGAAGACAATGAAGAACCAAGGGTAACCAAAATTCAAGACACCACTATGAATGAAGCAATTCCAGAAGAAGATCGTGAAATTAAAGATCCACAAGAACCTGTAGATCCACCCCGTGAGAAGAACTCTCACAAGAGGAAACCTACATGGGCTAGAGAGCCCATCCAAGATGCAGAAAGGTATGGCATTCCAGAAGAAGAACATGGAGAAAGTAAAAGGACAAGTTCACACACCAGATATGTTGCCTTGCTCTGTGACATTATAAACAAAGAACCTTCCAGTTATGAAGAAGCAATGGAAAAGAAAGAATGGAAGGATGCCATGATCAAGGAATACCAATCGATCATGAAGAATGATGTTTGGGATGTGGTGTTAAGACCAGAAGGGAAGTCTTTTGTGACTTCCAAGTGGATCAATAAGATCAAGCATGCTGCAAATGGCAGCATAGAGAAATACAATGAGAGGTTTGTAGCTCATGGCTTCTCCCAGAAAGAGGGAATAGATTATGAAGAGAATTTTTCTCCTATAGCCAGATACACTTCCATCAGAACAGTACTTGCTCTAGTTGCAGTAATGAAATGGAAGATACACCAGATGGATGTCAAGATAGCTTTCTTGAATGGTTTAGTCGAAGAGGAAGTATATGTAGAGAAGCCACTCAGTTTTGAGACACATGACAGGGAGTCATATGTGTGTAGGTTGAAGAAATCTTTGTATGGCTTGAAGCAAGCTCCTAGGACTTGGTATGGTAGGATAGACTATTTCCTATCCAGTTTGGGCTTTACTAAGAGTAAAGCAGATTCCAACCTTTACTACAAGTTTGAGGAAGGAAATACCGTGATACTTCTATTGTATGTGGATGACTTGTTTGTTATAGGTGAGGATGGGTTGATTGTGCACACGAAGAGGAAGCTTGCTGCCGAGTTTGAGATGAAGGAATTGGGGATGATGCATTGCTTTCTAGGTATGGAGGTGTGGCAGAGTGCAGATGGAATCTTCCTTGGACAAGGGAAGTATGCAGTAGATATCCTGAAGCGGTTCAGGATGATGGAATACAAGGCCATGGCCACACCTATGGCATCGAACCTAAATATTCTATGTGATGCTTCATCTGATCCGGTTGATGTCACGGTGTATCGTCATATGATTGGGTCCTTGATGTACCTAACGAACACGAGACCAGATATTTGCTTTGCGTTGAACACATTGAGCCAGTTCTTGAGGGATCCTAGACATGTTCACCTGATTGCTATGAAGCATATTCTGAGGTACCTGAAGGGTACGGTTGATTATGGGCTCAAGTATGATGCAAATCAAAAGTTTAACCTAGAGGGTTATGTTGATTCAGATTGGGCAGGCAGTGCTACAGATAGGAAGAGCACTTCGGGGTGCTGCTTCAATATGGGATCAAGTGTGATCTCCTAGTTTAGCAGTAAGTAGTCCTCCGTAGCACTGAGTACAGCCGAAGCAGAGTATGTCACAGCTTGTTCGGCCAGTTGTGAGGCAGTATTGCTTAGGAAGCCACTGTCTAAGTTATTTGATCTCTCGTTGGATGTTACCTGTATCTTTTGTGACAACTAGAGTTGTGTGATGTTGTCTGAGAACACAATGTTCCACGATAGGTTGAAGCACATCGAGATCAAATATCACTATATGAGGGATATGGTGCAAAGAGGAGCAGTGAAGCTCTTGTATGTTGCGACGGATGAGCAGGTTGCAAATGTGTTGACTAAACCACTAGCCCGAGTGAAGTTTGAATACTTCAGAGAGAGGCTTGGTGTTCTTCAGATAGAAGATACTTCGAGGAAGAACTGATGGGACACACTTGCAGGAGCCATTCCAAGCATGGTGATAGGAGGGTCCTTCCCATGGTTGTGGATGTAAGTGTTGTGTGATGAGCATCAGGACAATGTTCTGGATGATGTTCTGCATGATATTGATCAGGATGATCATATATGATGATATGCATCGGGTGGATTCCTTACATGATCAGTTGGATCATGTGTGATGATATGCATCAGGATGATGCTATGATGAAGATCGAGATGATCATATGTGATGAGTATCAGGACGATGCTCCAGATGATATGCATCAGGATGATGCTATGATGGTGATCAGGATGATCATATGTGATGAGTATCAGGACGATGCTCTAGATGATATGCATCAGGATGATGTTGTGACGATGATTAGGATGATCATGCAATGATGATGTGCATCAAGGTGATGTACTATATGATGATGATCAGTATGATCATGAGTATCAGTTTGATACTCCATGGATGTGGACAAGTTGTACATGTAGCAGAGAAAAGATCCTGGGAGATCCTATAGTCTGAGCTAGGATGCTCTTTCGAGGTTTTGCTACTAGAGGCATGTAATCAACCCTGTAGATCCTATAGTATGTGCGAGGATTCTCTTTAGAGTTCTTGCAAGTTGCAAGACACTCTTTTAAGGTTTTTCCTAACCACATAGAAAAGATCCTGGGAGATCCTATAGTCTGAGCTAGGATACTCTTTCGAGGTTTTGTGGTGGGGGTCACATGTAATCAACCCTGGAGATCCTATAGTCTGAGCTAGGAACTCTTTAGAGTTCTTGCAGGTTGCAAGACACTCTTTTAAGGTTTTGTGACAATCAACATGTAAAAGCTCTTGGGAGATCCTATAGTCTGAGCTAGGATGCTCTTTCGAGGTTTTGTTGACGCATGTAATAAGTCCTGAGGATTCCATAGTATGACCAGATATGATGAAGACTTGCAGGAGGCTAGGCCTACAACCAACATGAAAAAGGGTTGGCTTTGTAGAACTTCCTATGACAAGAAGAATTATGAGATAGCCCAGTGATTGAGATGTCGAGTACAGCAGTAGTGATGATGATGATGCTCTGTGATCCAGTGATGATGATCCAGCTCCAGAATTGAAGACTTACGCCAATATGTATTGATTACTTGTGTAAAAAGAATACCTTCCTAGTTAAGAGGGAGTGTTGATGTATTTGTAACTTCGGAGTATATTCACTTGTATATTGCATTTGTACTTTATTGTATATCCAACAGAGATGTATTATTCCTCTGATTGGAAGTGTCATCCTTTGTATTTGCAAGTGTCGAGTTACATTGTAAGTGTCACCATTTGTATTGATGGGTTGTTAGACCACCAGTGTGGGGTCGGCCCTAGTTAGGTCATATGGTTGGGTTATTAGACCTTCTTAGGAAGTCGGCCATGTTATTTTATTGGCAGGTCAAGTCAATGTATAAATAGAGGGTGTGCCTCTCTCATTCTATTCATTCACTCACTTCTCAAACTCGCATAGTTGAGAGAGAGAGTTACGCACAAGTGGAAGAGGAGTATCTACTAGAGACATCTCTTTGGGTTTGATCATTGTGATCTTGTATTGTGGCTTATTCTATCTTTGAGGAAGTTGCAAGATTTTTCACCTTCTTGGTTTTCCCCAAGGAAACTATGTGTCTATTGTCTCTTGTGTTTATTATTGATATGATGTACATGTTATTCTCTTAGTGATCCTAGATAATATTGAATGAAATTATCGAAAAATTAACACAGTGGGACAGCAATTGGTGTTGTTCTAAGCCAAGAACAGAGACCAGTGGCATATTTCAGTGAGAAGTTAAATTAAGCAAAACAAAAATATTCCTCATATGACAAAGAATTGTATGCTATTGTGCAGGATATTAAGAAGTGGAGGCATTACTTGATGCCCAAAGAATTTATTTTATATTCAGATAATCATGCTTTGCAATTTATAAATAGTCAACCTAAATTGAATAAAAAACATGCTATGTGGGTGGAATTTTTGCAAAATTTTAATTTTGTGATCAAACATACCAGTGGAAAATCTAATAAAGTAGTTGATGCCTTAAGCAGAGTGAATTTAATCCTACGGGAAATTAAGGTCAGTACTTTGGGATTTGAAAAATTTATTAATATGTATAAAGAAGATGTGGATTTCAAGGATATATATGCAGCCTGTGAGAATCCAGTTTCCCATAACAAAAGCCAATGGTTGGATTACATGATACAAGAAGGACTGATGTTCAAAAACAATAAATTGTGCATTCCTAAATGTCTTATGAGATAAAATTTGATAAAGGAGAAGCATAGTGGAGGTTTGTCAAGTCACTTTGGACAGGACAAAACATTTTCTCAGGTGAGTAATTTTTATTTTTGGCCAGGAATGCAGTAGGATGTGAAGAATTTTATTGAGACATGCAGAATATGTCAACATGATACAGGAAGGAGCCAAAACATTGGATTGTATCAACCCCTACCTATTCCAACTAAACCTTGGGATTACATCAGTATGGATTTTGCTATGGGATTTCCTAGAACTAAGAGGGGTAATGATTCTATTTATGTAGTAGTGGATAGGTTTTCAAAAATGGCTCTTTTCATTGCTTGTAAAAAGACGAATGATGCAAACAATATTGAAAATTTGTTCTTCTCAGAAGTTGTTAAGTTGCATGGTTTTCCTTTGAGTATTATATCGGATAGAGACACTAAATTTGTTGGTTATTTTTGGAGAACTCTATGGAAGAAATTGGGAACCAATCTTAGTTTTAGCTCTACTTATCATCCTTAGATTGATGGCTAGATTGAAGTGGTAAATAGAAGCTTGGGGGATATATTGAGAAGTCTTATTTATAAGAATCCAAAACAGTGGGATTTAGCTCTTGCTCAAGCTAAGTTTGCTTATAATGATTCACCTAACAAGAGTACAGGTATGAGCCCATTTCAGATTGTGTATGGGATGCATCCAAGAGGGATGTATGAACTTGGGAATTTGGGGAAACTAGAAATGAGGAGTGTAGATGGTGAAGAATTTGCATATAGTATGGGAGCTATAGGAAAATGTCAAGAATAAATTGTAGGAGAGTTCAAATAATTACAAACATAGAGCAGATTTAAAAAGAAGGGAAGTTGATCTTCAGGTTGGATATTTAGAGATGGCATATCTTAAGAAGGAGACATTTCCTAAGGGAACCTACAATAAATTGAAACTCAAGAAAATTGGGCCTTGTAAAATTTTGAGGAATTTTTTTGCTAATGCTTATGAAATTGAACTTCCTTCTGAATGTGGAATTTCTCCAATTTTTAATGTTTTATATTTATATCCTTTTAAAGATTCAGGTGTTCAAATAGAAGAGATGATTTTAGGTAAGGATGGTCAAGTGGTATATTGGCAAGAATAGTTACCTCAGAAGGAGCAGCCACAAATTGAAGCTATACTGGACAAGAAGATTTCAAAGAAAACCAGAAACATGGATTACTTCCCATATTTAGTCAAATGGAAAGGACAACCATCTGAAGATGCAATGTGGATGACAACAATGGATATTTCTAAGTTCAATGTGGACCCTAAAGAATTATTGAAGAATTATTTTCTCCCCTGGAGTATGATGCAGGAGCATCGACCTAAGTTCTATTATTTTCTGAATAAGCAACCAATTTTATTTTTCTGCTTCCATGTAATAGTTTCTAGAAGTCTAGATTAGTTTTGATTAAATGTAATTGGTTAGGTTAGAATTGGTTTGGTTGTAATAATGGAAATTTGCCACTAATGCCCTTGGATATTGAAAGAGGTTGCTCAAGGGTAGGGTTGTTATCTATTCACTTTCTTTAGGAGTCTTGATCCTGCTTTTCCGGATCTGACAGGTTTATGGATTCTTATTTACTCCCTGAATGTAATTGATTGAATGTTGTTGATGAAATGAAGAATATGGTTCCTGAAATATGCAATTTAATTGTGTATTATTTGCCTTCTTTCAATAAACAGAATCTCGTGTTAAAACTCTGCGGATGAATGATTAGAGTGTTAATTTCCAGAAGTGTTTAGAGACCAAAGGCGTATTGAATCCCTTCAAATGAAACCAAGGTGAAATCAATCGTTGCACTGATTGACTTACGAATTCGCAGTTTGATTCTGCAGAATTTAAGATTGAACGGTCTAGATCAAAATAGAGAGGGAGATCGATGGACCAAGACGATTGAACGGTCTAGATCAAAACAAAGAGGGAGATCCACAAGGATAAGGTGTAATCTTGTTAGAGCTGCAGGATTTAGACTTCCGAGACCCCTAAGGCTGACGATCCGCACTTGAGCGTAGATCAACGGACAAGATAGACCCCGCAAAGATAAACGGTCCAGACAGTATCGGCAATCCAAAGCAATTGTGGAATCCAATTGCGGGAGGCGTTTGCAAAGTCACATTCACAATTGCGGAACTGAGCACATCCACAAAATGCGGAAATAGCACTGCGGGAGACAATTTGCAGAAGCCTTTTGCGGAAATCATTTCCGAGATTTTACGAAAATTGCACCCACAATCCACAACCCACAATTGCAGAGGGAATACGGTTGTGGAAAGGAGCATTACGGATGCCAAATTGTGGAGGTTTTTTGTGGAAGCAAGTTACAAAAGCACCCCCACAATTGCGGAAGGAAGGTGCGCCCGTAAATTGTTTAAAGGACAATTGCAGAAGAAGATTTAGATGTTGTTTGCTAAGTTTGGAGGTTCTACCCTACTTAGAACCTAATTATTCATGGGTTAGCAGATTGGGTTGGTTTTACTGATCCTATCCTACATCAGTATGCTCTTCATCTTACTCACACTAATGATCTTGATGAACCATAAAAATTGAAAGGTTTGAAATACCTTTGTTGTCACACCTGTAATTCAAATTTGGACCCTCATAAAATAAACTTGCAACGTAATTCATAAACAACTAAATTATCCACCAAGGAGGTCACAACATTTGTTATAGGTTATGATTGATTGGGCTAGGCATCCAAATAATTCCCACCAATCTTCTTCATTTTGAAACAATAGTTTTTTTTTACTTTTAGGGAACTTGTCATATCCTTCTACGTGCAAGTGTGATCGAACACTTATAAGAAAGACCAATACCGAAGGATGTTAAAGCCAAGGTATATATGTTTTTGTACTCCACATCGATCCACCCATCTCTTTGTGGAGGTGACACTTTACTGCTCCAGGATTAACCCCTTATACACACTTGACACAGGTATCTTAGTGGCCATAAACTAGGATCATCACCAGGTCAGGGAAAATTTTAGAGGTGAAATTTAACCCATGGGATAATTTTGGAGGTTTTTTTCCAAAAACATATTCGCCATTTTGCATTTTTTTCCAATATTATTTGCTCAATTTACATAGGATTAATATTTTTTACTCTAAATTTTGAGAAAATTGTCCAAAAACTATATAAAACCATTATAAATTTGAATTTTTTTTTAAATATCGCCAAATATTTTATGGTTGGAAATTTGAGAATTAGTAAGATTCGCCAAGATTTCTACACTTTAATAAAATTATGGATCCTTAAAATTTTCCCTGCACTAGGTGGAATTTGTTGGATGCATTTGCACCCAAATCAAATTTTGTTGCCTATTGGAAATGTTTCCAGTCGTTCTAGAACATAGCCCCAATACCCAATACCCATCGATTTAATTGATTCATTCATACCTTCACTAGATGTCTTTGGTAGGTTCATAACTATCCAATAAGAGAGTTATTAGAATGCCCAGTGACTATTTGAGAGGAAGGGCATTAAGTCAACTAGGGAAAATACATAGATAATTTAAATGTAATTAAAAAGAACCTACTCTTGGTATCACTTCCAATAAATTGACACTTACTTTCACACTTGCACCATATTTCATTTGTTATCATGGTTATCATGTTTTTTCATTTGTCAATTTTGTTTGATTCCCTTCATCCTTACTTTCATTTTATCACAAAACAACAACCGTTGAAGAACTAAGAACCCTTAGGAAGTCTCTCAGGATGCAAGAACTCCCCCCTATCCAAGGATGAGTTCACACATTACCTCCCCAAAGAACACAAGGGAGACCATCACATTAGGGACATTCACAAGCATCTGTGATAGCATTAGCCCTACTTGGACATACCTTGTTTGGCTCCCCTCCTCTATCTACACATGCATCCCCTTCACGACCAAGAGGATGATCATCACCATTAGTTGCACCCTCACCATCATCAAGTAGAGGATCAACTTCCCTAGTATCACCATTCGCATCACCTAGTAGAGGTAATACACAATATCCAATGCCAGGTCCTACACCTCCAATGACACTCCCATTTATGGCGAGTTTAAATATCCATATTTATCCAAGCTAATAAATGATCCCATTTTACACAACCCATCTTAGCCAGCTATTCCAAGCAAGATCCATCATATATTCCAAATTTCAAAGGGAAACAGGGAGATGACCTAGCTAACCACGCGATGTCATTTCACCTTCAGTTCCCATCTAACAATATAGTCAAAGATACCACTCCCCTTTGGTTGTTTAGAGAAACCTCACAAGGACGGTGACCAAACATTATCTCAATTTAACATGTAGAATTCATTCCACATTTGAGTCCATAGCCACCACCTTCTTCATGTATTTTCAACTACCTATCTGTCATGATCTTGATTTGTAAATCATAACTAAATTTCATAAAAATACCTCTACGTAATCACATCCACAAACGGTGCAGCCACAGGACACTATGTAAAATAGTAATCCAATCCAAATTCCTCATGGATTGGTCTCTAAAATTACTCCTCCCTATGATTTCCAAGGATGTGGAAACCACTATGCCCAAAACAAAAGAAGAGGCCATCCTCAAGGCCCAACATTTCGATCTGATATATACCAAATCAGGGTATTTATATATGATCATTCCAGCTGCCCCTCGGCATCTTTCTATGAACCAATGTAATACCCCTAGTTTTGAATTGGAATGTATTTATCCAAAATTATGTAAATGATGTAAATATGCTAGTGCGGAGCTCAAGGCCAAGGCCCGACTAGTGAATGTCTAGGCATGTATGATGTTCATATTTTATTTGGACTGTTTAGTTGGCTTTTATGCTGATTTAGAATATTATGTAAATATTATGTGCATAAATAATGAAATGGTCCAACCATGGTTGTTAAAGAGCACCAAAGGGGCTATGATTCCACCAAAGGGGAAGAGGAAAGGGGGTTCCATGGGTAACTAAATCCTTGCTTCCAAGTGTCCACCTTAGAACTCACCCAAAAATTCTGTCATGTGATGAGAATAAACCAATTATCCCCTTTTTTGACCATTTTCCAATCATTAATGCATGTGTGTGGTTGGTGGGAAAATTCACCTCATGTAGTTATTGTAGTATGGGATTGACTACACTTTTGTGACAGTTCTGTCATGATAGAATTTAGTCTGCAAATGCGAGGAGTCCTTTCTTCTACTTCGAGAAGTTATGGAAGTTTTCTTTTCACCATTTTCTCATATCCTTTAGAGTCAACCCTCATTTTCTCTCATTCTTACATGCATATTTAGAGTATGCAGAGCTCTCCATTGTTGTCCATGAACCTACCATGTTGTTTTGAACCCAGAAATTTGAATTTGGATACCATGCTACATATTTGGAAGTGAATATTGTTGGTTGTAGGTGAGAAGAGAGGTTGGGAAAGTTAGGAACCCTTACCCTTGAGTTAGGAATCATTACCCTTTAGTTATGTTGCTCGTAGGTTCTTGAGAAGCCACGGATTGAGGTTACAGGTGGTCCTATAGCAGCCAATACTAGGTTGGACTTCTTATATGCACACACGGGAAGCACCCAGCAAGATGGATCTCCCAAGAGAACCATGGATCGGTGAAGGGGATGCTTGAGCTAGAGGGGTGTTGTGTGGGGCAGGTATTGTGGAAGCCAAGGATGTGAGGGCTGAGTGAAACCCATGTAGATCTATGTATGAGCATTTGACTAAGCACAAAGAGCATAATGGGTTGTGGGCTAAGAGAGAGAAGCCTGTCGGTGTTTCCTTCTCCCTAGTGGCCTCATATCCTATCTTGGGGTGGCCTCTCAGCAGCAGAAAGAGTATATGCTGGACATAGTGCCTATGGTTGGGTGGAAAAGTGCTCTCACACATCCAGTTGCTTGGATCTGCATTTCATAAAGATAAGTATTCTCATGTATTTGAATCTAAAATGTTTTATTTGATGCATGTAATGTTTATGCTTGTATTTTCATATTAGATGTGTGTGGATAGATTTGAATTCCGTTGTGCATGTTTATTTATGTTCTGCACACATTGCATATGTTGAAAATCGTATTATGGACTCAGGGTGAAATTTGTGAGCCCATATTTGGCTAGTGTCCCCTCCCGATGGTCGGATTGGGTGAGGGTGGTGTTACAACCAAGCCCCCCTAGTACATTACATTATCGATGGGATTATTTTGGTTTTTTCCCATTAAGTGAATGTTCTCCATAGCTATGTGCCATACAATATGTCACATCGAAACTGACCTATACCTCAAGCATCAGTACCCCCTCAAACAACTACAAATCCCTATTTGGACAAATGATGTATGGACCATACATTCCTACGTTACCCAATAAAATCCCATCGCAACTTCCACACCACCACCCCCATAGTGCCACGGGATCCTACATCCACATATTATGGAGCACCCAACCCATATCTACCTACACCCATTGCAATCCATATTTTTCATTCCCTAGTCCACCTGGTATGCACCCCATGACTCATGCTATGGTAAATTTAGTTCAACCATTTTTCGAACAACAAACTTAACAGTTTAAGTAGATAAATATGGATAATCCCCCTAATCCACAAAATTAGTAAAATAATAAAGGAAAGAACAAGAAAAACTAGCAACAAGGGCAGGGGGAAATCTCCCTCTCTAACAAAACCAAAACAATGGAAATCAAAACCAAAATACAGGGACCATTAATACCCCTAAGTAAGGAAAGATCCCCAAAATTAGGACCAAATTTCCTTGCACCATGTGTGGAGAGGATGGTCATTATACACAACATTGCTCATTGATACTAGAGTATCAACAATTGATTGAGGATAGGAAAAGGGATAGAATCAATCCCCCTCGGAAAATAAATGCACCACAACCACAACAAACGGTGCTACAACAACCCTTCATAAATCAAGGGTTTGTCTCTCATTATAAGGAACCTTTCCCCCCAAGCAATGGAACCTTCCAAAATATCTACATGAATACATCATAGATAAACCTTCAAACCCACAACAAATTTTATTCAACGCTTGAACCTCCATAGAGAGAGGATACAACTGCTACCACTAGTGATCCTTCTTAGATACCACATCTTAGTAACAACAAAATCCCTAGGATTCCAAATCCACCACTCAAACAAACCACCCATAATCCTCATACGAAGGCAGCCCAGAATTATAGCATTGTAGATTCAACTTGGCTCAATTTCCTACCACCATGTCCACTTTAGAATTTCATCCTTCTTTCCCTTTCCCAAAAGAAGGCATTACTATAATCCTTAGGTGCAATTCACCTATCTAATTCACACCTAATGACCTTCAACCTTGACAATGTTGATCCTTGGTTACCCTCATCCATCACTTTCCAAATTCTAGTCACTATAAAGAACATCATCATCCATCAATGCATAGTCAATTAAGGAGCATCCACTTTAGTGATATCAACACATGTTTGAAAACATCTTGGATCACTAGACTTAGTCACATCATCTATATCTCTTTGGACTTATGATGGGAGGCCATCAAAACCACAAGGTGTATATCTGAATGTCCCAATAGAATTAGGAGGAAAAAATGGTACTCCTTGATATTGAGGTAGTCAACGCACAACTCGATTACAACATCATGTTGGGACATAGATACATGTATTCCATGAAGTTGGTTTCCTCATCAGTATTCTACATCATGATGTTTCCCCACAACGAAAAAATAGTCATCCTTATCCAACTCACATACTTTGAGTCTCGCCCCAATTCAAACCCTAATAATATCCTACCCAATATAGGATCATAAAACCATTCATCACACATAAATATTGGTCCTAGCATCTATAATTACTCAGGATTGATGGGGGAATATGTTATCCCTCCATAAAAAAATCCTAGCTTCCACTGATGGTATTATGTGCACTATCTTCTCATCAGAAGATAACATATCAGTTGCCTCTACATCAACATTTCCACCTAAAAATGATCACCACCTTGAAGGAACAACCATTCCATTTCCTCCTTTAGTACCACCTGTGGTCTAAATCCCATTCGTATTCCCCCCCTTGGGTGTACAGGTAACTCTAGTCATGGCTACTCTTATCTTTCCTAGTCTCACTTTAGGGATACTAGTTTGGTATCTAACACCGGCATACCCAGAAATTGTACCAAAACCATACACCCATTTCAACTTCAATCTGGTAGTCCCTGTAAGCACACCATCCATAAAAATCACAAGCCTAGTTTTACCTATGACAACGCCCTTACCATTCACACCCAATTCCAAAAATGGGGGCACCAAGTTGCCAAAACTCAAATTCCTAGCCTCACCAAGTAAACCCCCTGCACCTAGAGTTAACCCACCATGTTCTTTGTGTGGTAAGATAGGAGATGCAACCAACCTTTTCCCAACATTGTTGGACCTAAGGGACTTGCTAAACACACATATAAGTGATACCCATATAACCAACTCTTCAACATGGGGCATACTAGCTATCCCTCTAGTTACACGGGGTATTTTTTAAGGATTATAATATTATACTTAAGTATAGTATTCTAGGCAATTATTTTGGATTGAAAAAAACATATAAATAGATAGGTAGGTGAATATTAAATATGAAACCTACAATTTAATACTAAAACATGTAAACTTTGGCAAATATTATGATAAAAAAAACATATTTTATGTAAATATATGCGATATTAGATACTAAAAATGACCAAATAGAAAATTTATATTTTGAAAAATAGCTAATTGGCAAAATTTCACCCCTAAAAATTACCCTTCTCTAGTAGCTAATCACAATTTGTTCTCAATTTGGTCATTACATGCATCATTGTCCCAAAACCCCCCTATTTTGGGTTGCACTAGTTTTCATAACTATAGATCTAGCTAAACTAGCTTACCTATCTTAGCAATCAATAACACATCAACATAAATAAGAACATAAAGAGAACAAGGAAAATAATATACCAGATATATGTGGTTCACCCAATTGGTCTACGTCCACGGGAAGGTTGTCTTATATTATCTCCATAAATCTCCTTCCATCTTACAAGAGAGCAACTACAAATAACCCCAATACAATATAGCAGAGCTTGTGATCACAATACCATGTGTTGATACTATCTATGAGCGTATACCACTATACCATCATGTTGCTGTGATGTTGTATGTGATGTGACTCCCTTGACCCTATTATATACCAAGCGTTGTGGAGGAATTACTCTCACATATTGCATGTGGGATAATATAATTCTCCATAATAACATCTCTTTATATAATGATGGATATCAAGAGTATACTTTACCATAATGAATATGGGATATAATATATTACTCTTTTACATAAGATTGTGGATAACTTCTGACATAATACAAAGACATTATTACCTTCCAAGGAATATAATTAATATATTCCAACACTCCCCCTTAATAATGGCTGGGAGAAAATCCCTTTCTAACACTAAGGAAGGAAGGATTCATTACTGATCCCCCTTGATGACAACTTCCCTCATCCCAAGTAAAGAACAAAGATGCACATACTTCGTTGTTGTTAAGGATTTGGTGAAGATATTGGTTGCATGCTACTCGGTAGGACAATACTCAAGAGAAAGAATACCATATGCGACGAGACCTCGAATGTAATGAGAATCAAGGTCGTGATGATTTGTCTTGGAGTGATATACCAGATTATAAGCAAGATGAATTGTACCCTGATTATCACATTTCAACACAGTGGACGATTTCGGAACCAGACCGGGCTCAGTGAGAACATGTCATAACCAAACTGCTTCTTTAGCTTCTTCTTTAGCTGCTATATACTTTGCTTCACATGACGATACAGAAAGAGTCTTCACCTTCTTGCTAGACCAAGAAATCAGACCTAAACCAAGTTAAAATATATAACCAGCAGTTGACCTTCGATCAGGAATTTCACCTTCCTAGTCAAAATATGTATATCCAGAAAGTGAAATTGTAGCACTACTCAAATAAAAGACACCATATTGCAATGTCCCCTGTAAATATCTTAGAATTCTCTTGGCTTCCTGCCAATGAACTTCATGAGGTTGGTGCATGAACCAAGAAAGAATAATGACAGCAAAAGAGAGATCTGGTCTGCTGTGAGTTAAATATAGCAAACTTCCCACGAGCTGACGATAAAGAGTAGCATCAACAAGAGGAGTAGTACACTCAACAGTTAACTTTACACCGGACTAAAATGGCGTAGGAGTAGGTTTACAATCACTCATATGGAAATGAGCCAATAAATCTGTAGCATACTCCGACTGAGAGAGAAGAATACCATCTACCATATGCCAGATTTGAAGACCCAAAAAATAATGCAATATATCGAGATCAGTCATTTAAAAATGCTTTTGAAGATCACTTTTCATACTTTGAATTAAAACAAGTTGGATACCAGTGATAATAAGATCATCCACATATAACACAATAATGAGGACATTATCACCAAAGTTCTTAACATACAAATTTGGATCAGATATACAATGCTTAAAACCATTATTCAAGAAATATGTATCAATTTTTCCATACCAAACCCTAGGTGCTTGTTTGAGACCATACAAGGACTTGTGTAATTTGCATACAAAACTTGATGATTAAGCATTAATAAAACTAGGAGGTTGTTGCATATAAATGTCTTCATTAAGATTACCATTTAAAAAAGCACTTTTAACATCCATTTGGTGTATTTTCCATTTATAAGATGAAGCAAGAAATACGATGGTTCTTATTATATTCATTTTAGCAATAGGAGCAAAATTTTCATTATAATCAATACCTTCAAGTTGATTAAAACCTTTTGCAACTAATCTAAATTTATATTTTTCAATTTGTCCTTCTGCAGTAAACTTAGTTTTATAAATCCATTTAAAACCAACTAAATTATTTCCCGAAGGAAGAGGAAAAAGAGACCAAGTCTTGTTCTTCATAACATAATCATACTCAGCAGACATAGCTTGTTCCCAATGAGGCTTACCCTTAGCTTGAGCATAAGAAGTAGGATCGTCTGTGGCCAAAACTTTGGTCATAAGAGCAAAGTTAGATCTAGTTTTGCGAGTATCGGAAGGGTTACCGATCTCACTACCTGCAGATTCAAGAGTTTTATGGGCCCAAACAGGAAGGTTATAAGAAACAGAAGTCACTTCAGGAGCTTTGAGACTTTCAGGTGGAACACTTGAAGAAGAGGGTGAACTAAGATCAACAACAGGCACAGTAATGGAAGGAGTAACAGATATAGGAGTAACAAGATACAATGGAATACTCAGGGTAACATGAGGTTCTACAGACTCAGTTGGTGGAGAGACTTCAGTAAATTGAACATCTCTTCGGATGATGACACTCTTATTAGAAGGATCAAATAACCTGTAATCCTTGGAATCCTCAGCGTAACCAATGAATATACACTTGTGAGACTTGGGTTCTAACTTTTTCCGTTTTTCATCAGGAATATGAGCCCAACATTCACAACCAAACACCTTAAAGTTACTAATATCTGGTTTTCTACCATTCCATTTTTCCTCATGGGTAACATGCTTAACAACTTTTGTATGAACTCTATTTAAAATAAATTTAGCACAACTTATGGCTTCGGCCCAAAATTTCTTATGTAATCTTTTAGAATAAAGCATACATCTAGCCATTTCAACTAAAGTTTTGTTTTACCTTTCACCAACACCATTTTGTCGAGGTGTGTAAGGAACATTCTTTTGATGTTGAATTCTAGGTTTAGATAAAAATACTTCAAATTATTTCTTAACAAATCCCCCCCCCCCATTATCATTTCTCAAAGTCTTAATTCTTTTACCATAATCATTTTCAACCAAGGATTAATATACTTGAAATTTAGAAAAAGTCTCACTTTTATTTTTCAAAAAATAAACCCATGATTTTCTACTAAAGTCATCAATAAAAGTAAGAAAATAGACTGCATGAGATATATAAGGAACTTCAAGAGGACCACAAATGTCACTATGAATTAATTGCAAAGATTATTTAGCACGCCAAGCTTTACCTTTATCAAACATTTCTCTATGATGTTTACCAAGTACACAACCTGCACAAACACTGTTAGTAGACGAAATATTAGGAATGCCATGTACCATTTTAGTTAAAATTTTCATTTTACCATAATTCAAATGACCTAATCTTTCATGCCATAATTTACTTAATTCATCAGCATGAGCAACATAGGAATAAAAAGGTTGTCTTTTAGTTGAATTATAACCATCAAATTTATATAAACCAACAATATGATCAACGGGACCAGAATAAACTACTTTAAAATTATGATTGATATCTTTAAGAACATATTTATCAGGCCAAGCTTCAAATTTATATCATTTTTTACCAGCACGATAAATACAAAGCAAGTTGATGGGCATGTGTTCAACATGAAAAACATCTTCCAATTGACCATTAGCAACATTAATCGTACCAGAACCAATTATGGAAAGTTTTTTACCATCACCTATAGATACTTTCTAAGATTTGTTTTTATTATTGTCATAATATGTAAATGAAGAAGCATTACCAGTCATATGTTTAGAAGTACCAAAATCCATTATCCATTCCACATTAGAATAAGAAGTACTAGACGAAACAACAAATGCACATAAAGCTACTTGTGATTCATGAGAACCTTTTCTTTTTAGCCTTAGCCATTAAACGTTTTGCTTTAAAGCAATTCTTTTCAGGATGGTTAGTTTTACCACAATGTTTACAAGGATCATACACATTCTTCTTCTTACTATTTTCATGATGTGCATGAGAAACATGACCATATTTATTAGTATGATTTGAAGTGTGTGAACTAGAACCTTCAACATTATTAAAACTTTTCTTATGATTCTTATTATGTGCCATAAGAGCCTTATTAGGTGAGACTTGTCTTGAAACAATCAACCTTTCTTTCTCATTTATCAACCCTTTACAAAAATCATCAAAAGTAGGTTTCACAGTGTTTTACGACAATTCAAGAGCTCTATTCCTAGTTTGGATGAACATATCAAAACAAGATGGCAATTTTTGTTCTACAATTATTATAAGAGAAGTGCCTGTTTTCTTGTAATCTTTACCACAATTCTTTAATTTTTCATTTAAAGTTTTCACTTCAGCAATATATAATTCTACTCTTTCAAAGTTAGTAGGATCTAGCTCAAAAATATTCTTTTCAAGGTAATAAGCAAAAACATCATTAGATTTATCAAATAAATAAGCAAGAATTTTCCATACCTCAACCGGGTTGTCTTCTGCCTCAATACTTACCTGAAGACTATCTGAAACCCTTTGACCAATGAGCCCCCTTGCTTGATCACATTTATCTTCCCATATAGCCACATCTTTAGCATCAGCAGGTTTTTTGTTGATGTATATGTAACTTCAGAATGTATTTCACATATATGTATATTGTATTCCTATAGAGATGTTATTATTCCTCTATACGGAAGTGTCGTCATTTATATTGTAAGTGTCGTAACTTATACTTGATGGGTTATTAGACCACCTTGTTTGGGGTCGGCCCTGTATAAGTCATGTGGTTCAAAGGGTTATTAGACCACCCTATTGGGGGTCGGCCATGTGGGTCAAAGGGTTATTAGACCACCCTATTGGGGGTCGGCCCAGTCAGCATTATATTATGTGGTTAAGTTCGAGCCTACATGAGTTAGGTAAAAAGGCAAGTCAAGTCAAGTATAAATAGAGTGCGGGAGGCACTCTATTTACTCACTCATTTCTCACACATGCTCTCAAGGAGGAGAGGCGCACTTATGGAGGAGGAGGATCTGCTGCTAGGTTATGTCTATCTCTTGGTTGGTTGTATCATTGCTCTATCTATCTCTGAGGAAGTTATTGGGGTTTTTCACCTTTATGGTTTTCCCCAAGTAAATCTTTGTGTCTCTTGTGTGCTTGCATTATTGTCTCCATGATTGATATGCTGTAGATATGCTGTACATGTTGTTCTATCAGTTAAGATCCTAGATCAGATTGAAGTAAATTCATAAAATTTAACATGGTATCAGAGCTAGCCTGAAAGAAGGCATGATATGGCATGTATGACACTTGTTGCACTTACGATGCTAGGGCTTGATATAGCAAAAACCAGTCATCGTAGAACTTTCGCTATAAATCCGTTTTGGCGAAGTTTTCGGATCTGAAATTGTTACAGGACGAAGCTACAATCTCCAGGTACCTTGTGTCCAAAGGACAACCTCTAATTCGTTGTACTTTGTGATTTATGATCTGTACAATATAGGGTTTCTGCCTCTTCCAGATCTGAGTCAAAATCAGGTGACTTTGGGAAAAAGGTCATAACTTGGGCTAGGAAGCTCCAAATGAAATTTCGTAAAAAGTGACAGGTAGTACACAGTCTGTACTATCTCAGAAAACTTTTTCAGAGGCCGAAGTTGAACCAGTTACACGTGGCACGCCGTACAAGTTCGCTCTACTATTTTATCCCATAAAAAGGTCACGTTGCGACACTTGGCATAACTCTCTCTCAGAAAATCCAATGGAGGTCAGACCTGTCAGGATGGAAAGATAACAGGCCGAGCTATCTCAGAAAACTTTTTCAGAGGCCGAAGTTCAAACAGTGACACGTGGCACGCCGTACACGTTCGCTCTTCTGTTTTATCCCAAAACAGGTCACGTTGCGACATTTGGCATAACTCTCTCTCAGAGAATCCAATTGAGGTCAGACCTGTCAGGATGGAAAGGTAACAGGTCAGGCTATCTCAGAAAACTTTTTTCAGACCCTGTGGATCAAAATTTTTAGAGTTACACCAGAAACAATCAGGTATATATTTCTGTCAAAACAGAATTATTTTTTGGTACCTTCATTCATGGCTTCCGGAATTTAGGGCATTGAAGAAAGTTGGAATTTTTGTAATCGGAGACCACGGCTGAATGCTACTCATCAAAATATAAATTTAGAGACCAAAATCAGAATTTTTGGTTGGGAAGAAGGCCAGGCTTGATCAGACCCTAGTTCGGGACTTTGATCAGGAAAGTGGAAAATTAGGGCTTCTGTAAAAAATGGGAATTTTTGAAATCTGAGACCACGGCTGGAAGCTCCTCAGAAAAATAGAAGCTTAGAGATTTGGATCAAACCTTTTGATTGGGAAAAAGAGTGGGATTCATCAAACCCCAATTCAGGGTCACGTCCAGTGAATCCGGAAGTTTCAAAAGCAAAATTGAGGAGTGAAACTTTGCAGTTTTCAAATTATGAATATACCAATTTGATCAGCTCATCAAGGCGCATATTTCTATCCTTTCGGAAGTTTGAAATTCAAAGTTTGAATTTTTGGGGTTTCTCTGACAAACCCATATCCAGCTCCAGGTCCAGTTCTTGCACATCAAGTGGATTGGGTTAATCCTAGAAGAAAATGGATTGGTCACCTACATAGGTGAAGAAGTTCCTGTTTCAGAGGGAGATGAGGCTAAGGCCTTACATAAGAAGATTACAAGCGATCTCGACAGGTATGACTCATCGAGGTATGTTTTGATATTTGTCCATGATTAAGTTTATGGTATGTTTGTCTTCATGTTATTACAGTTAAGTACAATTTTGTTTTTAGATTTGTCGTATCACCTTAACAAAATTATGAATGCATGATAGAAGATATTCATTGGTTAGGGTGTTGACACTTATGATTGTACTAATGCATTATGGTGTTGTATGAGGTTTATGTTGTCTACTAACATGAAAGGTACACCAAGAAAGACAAATCATGTTCTGGTTCAAAGAACATATGATCATGATGACATGAGGACAAAGATTCATCTATTGTCATGGATCTCATAAAAGATCCATTTACGAGGTATGTATAACTTGGTTTTATAATGGTTAACCTATGAGATATACAGGTTACTAGCACAAGTCATTGAAGAAGAACAAGAAGACATCATGTGAGTATGTTAGACAAAATTAGCTAGCATGCTAATCCAGGTATGTTTTTCCTATATCAAGTTAGAATCCTACCTTGTGTTAGGATCTTATACTGTTGTTGATAATGATTGTATGCATATTATGTTTCTTACCATAATTGATGATATGACTAACCAGAAGAATCATGATGGTATAGGTTTGAATAATCACAGGTTTTATGCATTTTATATCTCTTATCTTGATTGATGATTCAACTAATCTGAAGAGTCATAGGTTTGAGTAATTACAGGTTTAGACATGTTATGACTTGACTAACCATAAGAATCCTACATAAACCTTGAATGCTAATGCTTATTACTTCTGTTTGAAATGATCATGACTATACATGCTTGAGATTACTTTGTTTTAATAGTATACTAATGAATGTATGATTTTATATGAGATCACAAGGATAACACATTCATGATACTAATAAGCATGCATAGGGACCAAGGATGAATATGAGTTCAAGAACAGGTAATCCAGGAAGCAAAGATCAAGAGGGAGTACACTCTAGTGGTTTATGCAAGGATGCAGATATTCAGAGGGAGTTGTCCATCTCTCTACATTCCACATCAGAAAGGTGTAGAAGAAGCTACTGTAGATTAGGACTCCAGCAGCTCCTGCAAGAAAGCAAAGACTCAGAGGGAGTCCACCCAACGAACAAACAAAGATAAGTATTTGGATTGTCATTTCTTAAATAATACTGTTCAATAATGTATATACTGATGTTCCTAGAATTAGGTTGTGTATTATGCATATTAGAATAATTGCATTGATGAACAGTATACTCCGAATATGCATGGGTAAGTGGCCTATGGCACTGTACAACATTCCATTGCTACTTATCTAGAATGAAACCTCTTTGCTGACATGTTGGGAGTTGTGCACACTCTTAACAATGTTCTGGTAGAGATTGGAAGGCATCTAGAAAGTTACGGAATATGGATAAATGTTGTATTGAAGCATTGGCTAAGATAATTGCATGACTGTATGACATATTTCTTTATGTGTAATAATTTGTTCTGAAAATTATGAGATGTTTCTAATCATGCAATTTAACCTGTTTTGTAGGAAAGACCGTATATCTTCACCTACAAAAGAACTACAACATTTGTTCCAGCAACAAAGATATCTATTGAAGATATTGAAGTTCCCAGGATCTGGGATGAAGAAATGAAATGCCATGATCCGTCGATCATGAAGAATGATGTTTGGGATGTAATCCCAAGACATGAAGGGAAGTTTGCTATGACTTCCAAATGGAACTATCAGATCAAGCATGTTGCAGATGGCAGCATTGAGAAATATAAAAGTGATGAAATAGAAGATACACCAGATGGATTCAAGACAGCTTCCTTGAATGGTGTAGTTGAAGAAGAAGTGTATGTAGAGCAGCCACTTGGTTCTGAGACAAATGATAGGAAATCATATATGTGCAGAACTTGGTATGGTGAAGATAGATTGATTGCCGACACGCAGCGGAAGCTTACTACCAAGTTCGAGATGAAGAACTTGGGGATGATGCACTATTTGTTTTTGGCATGGAGGTGTGGCAGAGTGCAGATAGAATCTTCCTTGGACAAGGGAAGTATGCAGTAGAGATCCCAAAGAGGTTCGGGATGATGGATTTCAAGACCATGGCCACACCTATGGCATCAAATCTGAAGCTTCCATGTGATGCTTCATCTGAGCCGATTGATGTCTCTATGTATCGTCAGATGATTGGGTCCTTGATGTACCTAACGAACACGAGACCAAACATTTGCTTTGCTGTGAACACATTGAGCCAGTTCCTGACGGATCCAAGGAGTGTTCACCTGGTTGCTGTAAAGCATATTCTGAGGTACCTGAAGGGTACAGTGGATTATGGGCTCAGGTATGAGGCGAATCAAAAGTTTAACCTGCAGGGTTATGTTGATTCAGATTGGGCTGGCAGTGCTGCAGATAGGAAGAGCACATCTGGGTGCTGCTTCAGTATGGGATCAGGTGTGATCTCTTGGTTTAGCAGGAAGCAGTCCTGCGTAGCACTGAGTACAGCTGAGGCAGAGTATGTTGCAGCCTGTTCAGCTAGTTGTGAGGCAGTATGGCTACGGAAGCTACTGTCTGAGTTATTTGATCTCCATTGGAAGCTACTGGTATCTTCTGTGATAACCAGAGTTGTGTGAAGCTGTCCGAGAATCCAGTGTTTCATGACAGGTCGAAACACATAGAGATCAAATATCACTATATCAGGGATATGGTGCAGAGAGGAGCGGTGAAGCTCCTGTATGTTGCGACGGACGAGAAGATTGCAGATGTGCTGACGAAGCCACTAGCCATGGTGAAGTTCGAGTACCTCAGAGAGAGGCTTGGCGTTCTTCAGATCGAGGACACTTCGAGGAAGAAGTGATGGACACATTTGCTGAAGCCATTCCAAGCATGTTGGAAGGAGGATCCTTCACATGGCTGTGGATGTAAGTGCTGGATGATGAACATCAGGATGATGTTCTGGTTTCTGCTTGGATATGATCAGTTGGATCATTTTTATGTATGTATGTACGCATCATGTTGGATGCTGGATATGATCAGTTGGATCATTTTTTGTATGTACGCATCATGTTGATGCTGGATATGATCAGTTGGATCATGTATACGTATTTTGTATATGCATCATGTTGGATGCTTGGATCATGTATGGTGATATGTATCATGTATTTGTATTTGTATCAGGTAGATACATTGATGATCAGGAGGATCATGTATGATGATATGTATCAGGTAGATACTTGGTATGCATCAGGTAGATGCATTGATGATCAGGAGGATCATGTATGATGATATGTATCAGGTAGATACTTGGTATGCATCAGATAGATGCATTGATGATCAGGAGGATCATGTATGATGATATGTATCATGTATTTGTATCAGGTGGATACATTGATGATCAGGAGGATCATGTATGATACTTGGTATGCATCAGGTAGATGCATTGATGATCAGGTGGATCATGCAGCAGGATGTTGCAGTGATGATCAGGATGATCATAGATGACAAGCTTCAGGATGTTGCTCCAGATGCAGCAGCATGTTGCAGTGATGATCAGGATGATCATAGATGACGAGCTTTAGGATGTTGCTCCAGATGACATGCAGCAGGACGTTGCAGTGATGATGATCAGGATGATCATGGATACATCAGGATGATGTATGGTGAGTATCAGGTTGATACTCTGTGGCCGTGGATCAGGTTGTGCAGATGAGCATGTAATTCATTGCCCTGGGAGATTTGCAGATGGTCTTGCGAGGTTTTGCCTATGGCATGTAATTCGTTGCCCTGGGACATCTGGCAAATGCTCTTTCGAGGTTTTGCTCTGGGAGGACATGTAATTCGTTGCCCTGGGAGATCTGCAGATAGTCTTGCGAGGTTTTGCCTATGGCATGTAATTCGTTTCCCTGGGATATCTGGCAGATGCTCTTGCGAGGTTTTGTCCTATGGCATGTAATTCGTTTCCCTGGGAGATCCGATAGGTTGGGTTGTGTGCCCGTAATCAGTCCTGGGATGCTCTTGCGAGGTTTTGCCATGACCACATGTAATTCGTTGCCCTGGGAGATCCTATAGGTAGAGCTGTGTGCTCGTAACAGCCTGGGATGCTCTTGCGAGGTTTTGTGACGCACGTAAAAGTCCTGAGGATTCCACAGTATGGCCAGTGATGACGAAGACCTGCAGGTGGTGGGCCTACATCCAGTATGAAAAAGGACTGGCTCTGTAGAACTTCCTATGACGAGTAGATCCAGAGATTGATTGAGATAGCAGCAGCAGTGACGATGATGATGACTCGATGACGATTATTCAGTGACGATGATCCAGAGAAGATGACTTGTGCTAGAAGAACTGTGCTGAGAAATACCTTCCTAGTTAAGAGGGAGTGTTGATGTATATGTAACTTCAGAATGTATTTCACATATATGTATATTGTATTCCTATAGAGATGTTATTATTCCTCTATACGGAAGTGTCGTCATTTATATTGTAAGTGTCGTAACTTATACTTGATGGGTTATTAGACCACCTTGTTTGGGGTCGGCCCTGTATAAGTCATGTGGGTCAAAGGGTTATTAGACCACCCTATTGGGGGTCGGCCATGTGGGTCAAAGGGTTATTAGACCACCCTATTGGGGGTCGGCCCAGTCAGCATTATATTATGTGGTTAAGTTCGAGCCTACATGAGTTAGGTAAAAAGGCAAGTCAAGTCAAGTATAAATAGAGTGCGGGAGGCACTCTATTTACTCACTCATTTCTCACACATGCTCTCAAGGAGGAGAGGCGCACTTATGGAGGAGGAGGATCTGCTGCTAGGTTATGTCTATCTCTTGGTTGGTTGTATCATTGCTCTATCTATCTCTGAGGAAGTTATTGGGGTTTTTCACCTTTATGGTTTTCCCCAAGTAAATCTTTGTGTCTCTTGTGTGCTTGCATTATTGTCTCCATGATTGATATGCTGTAGATATGCTGTACATGTTGTTCTCTCAGTTAAGATCCTAGATCAGATTGAAGTAAATTCAGAAAATTTAACATTTTTGGTGTTCACCATTGACAATCCTCCATAGATTCTTACTCCTGAGAATATCAATCATTTTTATTTTCCATGCAAGATAGTTAGGACCAAAAAGTTCAGGAACAAAAGCTACTTCTGAAGTCATAATGATAGAAATATTGAAAAGAAACCCAAATGCTAGAAATGACAAGAGAAAAAAGTGAATAACATAAAACTGATACACTTTACCATACAAATTTGAAGAAACACAGTAAAGGAAAAGAAACTTTTACTTACAACCCTTTAAAAAAAGTGCCAAGAAAAGTTACTTGTGGATCTTCCAATAGTAAACTCGCGAATAAAACTGATACTCGTGGGTTCTGCATGGAAATTGTCACGGTTACTCACAGTTTTACAATAGATTCAGTCGCAGGTCCGCGGGTCTGTAAAAACAAATGTCACGGTTTTGATATGATATTCATGGGTTTCTGTACAGTTAGGTCGCGGTTATGTCGAAGCACTCACGGGTCTCTTCACAGGAGGGTAGTGAGTATACTGAAGCAAGCACGAGTCCATAATAGAGTAGGATCGAGTATGCCATAGCACACGCGGATCTGTACACTGGAAGTCGCAGCTCTGCAGTATACGAGTGGGTTCACAGTAAGGTAAGTCGCGGTTACCCACGCTGTCTATGAAGAAAAAGTCATGAATGTTCAGTTTTATGCCGAAAACAGTGTCGATTAAGCTGAACACGGAAACCTGCACAAAGTCTACCAAACTTGGACAAAAAATTCCGATCTGGTAACCGAAAGATAGATCTCCTTGAGGAGAATCCAAAAATCATATAGATCTAGAAAAAAACTATCAAGAAACCCTTGAAAAATTTCTGCAAAAATGTACACAACAAGGTTAGGGTTAGAAGTAAAAAACTACAGAAACATGCCCAGATCTGAAGAGAATCCTAATGGCTACCAGATAGAAAGCAAATCTACAAAATAAAAAATGCCCAGATGATAATAATTATTGATTGAAAGCTATAGAAGGTGCTATATCATAACAACCAGCTTTGATACCATGTCAGAACTATAGATCTAGCTAAACTAGCTTAATTTGGGTGAACTAAGTAACTATTAATAAAGAATTTTATTTAATAATTAAAATTGAGATTAATTTACTAATTATAGAATAATTAATCATTTTATTTTATATTTAAAATTAGGTATTAATTTAGAATAAGTAGGTATCTTTTTTTTTTAAATTATTATTAAAAATTATTAACTTTTAAACTTCTCAACATTAATTAAAATATTAATAATTTTTATAAATTAATAAAAAACTAAATTATTAAATACTTAAGAAGATTAAACAAACTTATAAAAAAAATTGGGGTTGTCGGCTAACACTCTCTCCTGATGATGAGCCCTGCTTTGTGGCTTGAAACGTCAAGAAGAAATACTTCCTAATGCAGTATTCCTCTCTACTATAGCTTACCTATCTTAGCAATCAATAACATATCAACGTAAATAAGAATAGAAAGAGAACAAGGAAAAGAATACACTAGATCTCCGTGGTTCACCCAATTGGGCTACCTCCATGGGAAGTTTTTCTTCTATTATCTCCAGAAAACTCCTTCAATCTTACAAGATAGCAACTACAAATAACCCCAATACAATATAGCAGAGCTTGTGATCACAATACCATGTGTTGATACTATCTACAAGCATATACCACTATACCATCATGTTGTTGTGATGTTGTATCTGATGTGACTCCCTTGACCCTATTATATACAAAGAGATGTGGAGGAATTACTCTCACATATTGCATGTGGGATAATATAATTCTCCATAATAACATCTCTTTATATAATGATGGATATCAAGATTATACTTTACCATAATGAATATGGAATATAATGTATTACTCTTTTACATAAGATTGTGGATAACTTCCAACATAATACAAAGACATTATTACCTTCGAAGGAATATAATTAATATATTCCAACACTATTGACGATTCATCTTACATGCCCCATCATTCATAATTCTCAAAGAATCTCCCACGATACTATCGCCATCAACTTCATAACAACATTTGAGGCGATTGAGACCCATAAAGGGTGCTCGTCATTTGGACACCATGCTCACATGATTCTGGAATACATGGGCATGATTCTACCTAATCACTCCTTTCGTCCCCCAAGCTATGCCCATACATTAATTCACTCATGCACTACTTGCCCATGTCAATCATGCAAGTTGTTACCACACTACTCATTCCAATGCCCCATTTTGCATGATGAACAGGCAGTTTTTCTTGAGCAGATGCAATTATGTGACAACCCTACTCCTCCCTTGACAGTCCCACCACATTTTCCTCAAGAATGTATCTTACCCCTACGCATGATACAAATGGCCATGTTGATATCCTTTACATATCATCATCGTCATTCCTATCTACTAATGACAACATTTCATCCTTACCATCAGAATAAGCTCTCGGTACAATGCCAACGCGCATTTCTATAGTGGTAGATGACATGGGCCCATCTTGTGTAACGAAACCTCAAAGGATGGTGTTACCCTAAACAACCCTACTACAATTACTCTACCCCTTGGACCAACAATTCCAAGCACCTCTTCCACTAGAATGAAGAGATATTAGAAGTCGTGAATACCCCCAAGGCTCCTTGGAATGATCTACATCATAGATCTTCCTTATTACCTCATAAAGCAATTACAAACACACAGGTGGTGCAACAATTTTCCATCAAAACAAAGGATTTTATTCCTCCTAACCATGTCGATTGGTTTAAAAATCCTATCCCTACTCCCGATGCCTTTGAAGAAGGGAATATGGCTAACATTTCATAAACTATCAAGATGGATATTTATGTTACTCCCAGCATAATTGAAAACATCTCACTAGGAGCCTCTTGTCTCAACAAGAGGTAATTGCTTACAAAGCATTATTCAAAGATTTTTGATATATTTTCACCCGGTCATATGCAGAGATTCTAGGTCTCGATCCTTCCATTGTCAAACATTACATCGACACATGGATTCACACATTGTCGGTATGACAGAAACAACATCTTGTTCATCGATCCAAATCATTTTCTATTGAGGAAAAGATCGAAAATCTTTACCAGGTGGGATTCATTTATCCCATCACTTATACCTCGTGGGTATCAAACCATGTCCCTGTAAACAAAAAGTAGGAAACCTTACACGTATGCAACAATTTTATGGAAATTTTCAACAAGCCTATTTGAGAGATCCGTAGCTATATTTGATGAATCGTTAGAACCACTACGATCAACATCACGAGCTATTTGGCATGATACTGTTTGTTTTGTTTCCCTCAAAACTTCATTTAAGACCTATTTTCAAGCCATTTCTCCAAGTACACTAAGTTTCTTGTCAATAATTTCTGCACTATCAAATTTCTTACTGTGAACATTATTATTTTGGTATTTGTGCCATGTGTGTAGTATTTTCACCAAGAAGTAATTTATCTCTCATCCAACGGTACATAGGCTCTACTCATAGGTATATCATCTCAACCTTGCATATAGGAAACATATCCTATTTGTTTACATTGCACTTATCTAGTGATCCCATCGATATCCACAAAGCCCACATTCCCCATTAAAAACAATCACCAATATCATTATCGGGCTTGTTGTAGGTACAACAGATCCCATGCTTCATTTGATCATTATAACAAGGTTCTTAAACCTTTTTTGTTATGGTCTCATACCCTTTGCTTCTGGTTTGTGTAATTACCATTTTTCCTTTGAAAAATTTCTAAGTTTTTGGTTGTTATCTTCATTTGCAAAAAGCCTTGAATTCTTTTGAAGTGTCATTTTCTTTCGACAAATCCAAAATCCGAAAACCAGAAAACCCAAAACCCACAATCCTACAATTGCAGATTGTGGGAATTGATTGTTCTTTCTTTTCGAATTTTTTTTAGCCCACAACCCGCAGCCCGAAAATGCGGATTGCGAGAATACTTTGTTAATATTTTGGGAAATTTCGATTCCGCAACCCGCAACCCGAAACCCGCAATTGCGGATTTCGGATTGCGGAAGTTGTTATTTTAATAAATCACGTTGTGTATTCTTGCAACCCGCAATTGCAAATTGTGGGATGCGGAAAACGTTATTTTAGTTTTAAATGTTGTTTTTGTTTCCGAAACCCGCAACCCTCTATTGCAGGATTGCGGATTTCGGAAACACTTTTGTCCGTTGTTTTGCATTTTGTAATCCCACAACCCGCAATTGAGGATTGCGGATTGCAGGAACGTTGAATAAAGTTTGAAAATAAGATCTATGACCCGATCCCGCATCCTACAGGGGTTAATCTCAGCCGCTCATTTATTATGATCCTACGGTTCAGATTTGACCCGACAAAAAATCTATAAATATAAGTTTTTTTCTATTTTTCTTCGTCATTTTCATTATCGGAATTTACTCTGCTACATGGATTTTAATGTGGGTTTCTTACCAGGGGTCATTCTCACAAATTTTCAGTTATTTTCAGGTTGGTTTGTTGTCATTTTCACATTTGCTATTGATGGTTTTGATGTTTATGGTTTAGTTTTGATTTTGCTTTTATTTATTTACCAAAATTTCCAAGCTTTGCCAAAACGTCACGGAACACTCGGTATAAGACAATTCACAGGGATCTGCTGACCAAAGATCTGAATTTCGGTATCTTCTCTGATACCAGTGAGAGGGTTACTGAAACTTATCAAATGGACTGGTCCAAAAAAATTTCAATCTTTGATAATGATGACCTTTCATACATTAAAGAAGACCGACCTGCATATGAGAAGAGTAGGGCTTCTCAATTGTATGCCATTGCTTCCCGGCCCGCTGTCCTACCTTACACAGACCTAGTTAAATGGATAGTGAACAATGCTAACCCTGAAGGCCGGTCATTCAATGACAGTACGGGGTCACAATCAACAACTTTCCGCCCTGAAGTCTTTATCAGATCTTTTTCTCTTAATTCGGTTGTGCAGACCCTTATCCCTTAATTCATACAATCCTCTAAAACCAGGTACAATTTCAACGAAATGTTGAAATCATGGATGATTACACCTAGCAGCTTTGTGCCAAAGGCTGATAACCTCTACCCGATTTCCTGGTTCAGGGAGCCTTATTTCTTACTGGCAGCCATGCTCTGCAGGTTGTTTGGCCTTCCAAATTGTCCAATCTTCAAAGCTGAATGGGCTCCAATAGGTCATCATGTTTTAACAACGGGAGAATCCTTCCCTTGGACATCTATCTTGTTATCGAAACTTAAAACAACTATACAAGACTATCAAAAGGCACCTTCCCTGAGAAAGCCACACTTCTTCTTTTCAGCCTTCATTATTGATGACTTTTTCTCTGAGTTCTAATATCCTAACTTGGGATGGAATTGGACTCCTTCAGATCCACCAGTTCATATCTATCACTCAACACTATGGAAAAGCAATTTTGTGCCCTTACTCTATGACATTTGTGACCATTTCATGCGTACCATTTATTTCAATATATTCAAACAAGAGGCACCTTCCTTTTCAGTTGATGCCAGGACCTTCATCAATACGATTAGTGATTGGTATGTCTATGAGTCTTATTCATATATCAGAGTCTGGTGAAGTGACAATGTTCATCTTCTGCCTAGAATAATGCCTGACAGATTGGTCATTCAAGAAGTCTCTTATCAGACTGTTACTGATGGTGTCTACAGAAAACTCACTGGTCCCAAAAAGAAAGGTTGGCCTAAATTTTCTTTGAACCTTGGGCCATTGGTCATCCCAACCTCAAATTAGCCTGCAGTGCTTGGTGACCAGGTGGCTCCTTTAAAGTTGGGTTTTTCTCCCAAAAGGAAGCATGATCCTAAGAAATTCCTTGATGCACATTTTAAACAATATCATATGAAGATAGACTATGTCCATGAAGAACTTCCAGATGACTCTATCTACCAAGGAGTGAATACATTTTCTGAGGTCCTGGCTAGGGCCAAGAGCATAGATGAGAAGCATCGGATTATGCAATATCAGAGATAAATTAAAGCTAAATTTTTGAGCTATAGAATGATGGAAATGAATCTGCTTGAGCAAATGAGAAAGGATGGAGCAGAAAAGGAGAACCAACAGGCTAATGCCCCTCTGATGCTTACTTATCCAGATGGTAATAAAGGTAAATCCCCCATGGAGAATCCTCCTGAAGTAAAAACAACTGAACAGGTCAAAGCCTTGTTGCAAACCTCTCATCATTTGAATCAGGAGTTAGCATAGATAACTTCAATATTAAATACTCAAACAATTGAACCTCCTAAGCTTACTATGGATATTCAAGTGACTATTGTAGCTACATAGGTATGTGATGACCTAATAAAAACTGAGGCCAACCCAGCTAAGAGACAAAAAATCCTAATCCCTACATCACAGGTCCCCACTTTTGATATCATTGATTGTGATGTTGATGAGGAACCACATCCTCCAGTATCAGTGACTCAAGAAGTGACTGAAGATTCACAAGCAGCTACAGATTTGTTAGACACTATTGAGATGGATCACTCTTTTTCTGATCAACAGGTATCGGAGGTTACTACTGCTCCTGACATTACAACTTCAGCACTTTTGTTGTCATCTATTCAAGATCTTTTTGTTTTGTACCCAGGGGTAATGCCACCATTTTCCATATCACAACTGTTTCATACTTTGACTTCCAGAGCCACTCAATTTTTAGACAGCTCGATACCAGTTTCCATTCCCTCATCTATTATTGCAGAGATCCAGTCTTTGACTGTCCCTCAGCAATTGCCCATATCTACTTTATCATTACCCACTGTGGATGAACCACCCTCAATTCCCTCTTCATCATTACCTACTAATGATGATCATGTTCCACTTTCTGAAGCCTTCACTTCAATCCCTTCTCCAACCCATGTCCCATCAGTTCCTCAGATTGTCTCTACCCCTCTGACTACTCCTCAAGTTACCATGTCTATAGACAGTCCCATGGTCACTCAAACACCTTCATTAATTTCAATAGAGAATGTCATTTCTATTTCTTCGGAAATAATAATTGAATATGAAGATGATGTTGAAATCCCTCTTGGACATTATTTCTACAGTAAAGAAAATAAAGCACTCATCAAAAGGGGTAAGAAGAGAAGCAAGGATCAAGGTGGATTAGAAGTATTTGTTCCAAATCAAATAATATGGGCTTAGCAAACAAATGATCCTCAGACAGGAGCAATTGAGACAACTGCAACCTTAGGGGCATTTGCTGGTGCAAACCTTGATTCAGTCCAGGTACTGAATAGGGAGATTTATAAGAAGAAGGAAGAATTGGAAAGGATTGAATAAGAGTTAGTAAAGACCAAGGAAGAACATGAGATTTATGTCGCTGATCTCAGGAGGATATGGGGAGATAGGTTAGATGATTTGGAGCGAAGCAATACCTCTCTTACGGATGAACTTCGTAATGTACAAGTTGTGAATTCTGCTAATACACAGAAGATAGCCTTACTAGAAAAGCAATGCAAGGATGCAACTACAAGTGCAGACTCTTCTCATTTCTCTAAGTTTTCACCCCAGGAATTTAAGGATTTGGCCCTTCAGGTCAATGAAGAGCATCATAAATTATTGGAGAAGCTATTTTACACCCCGGATGAGATTAGGGAAACTCATATGACTTTTGGTAAGATGTCTGGTGTCCTTGAAGAGCAGAAAGCCAAAAGGCTGCAAGCCTCTCAGGCAAATCAAAACATTGTTGAGTGGAAGGGGTATATCAAGAACATACCAGAAGACATTCCCATTCTTAATGGTTTTCAGTTCAAGAAAATCAGAGCTGCATTGAACACTTGGCTTGATCTAAATGAGTCAGTTGAAGAAATTATTAAGAAAGCATAGGCTATGTGTAGCAAGGGATGGTATGCAACGGATAACATCATTGAATCTCTACAGTTCCCAGCTTTGGAGCTCATTGAAGATGCTTTCCCACCTAAGTTGATGGTTGAGCAAGTCGAACGCAGGTGTGAGGAAGCCAAGCATAAAATTCAGCGCGTTGAAGAGGTCAAGATTCATGATGTGGATCAACTAATCAAGAAACCGGTCACCATGGAAGGAAAAATGCACATTTTCATCCGTATTTGGCATAATTTAGCTAAAAATGAAATGGAAACATTCGTATGTAATGCCCAGATAGGGATTGAGTCACCTAACTATCCGAATGTGGATGAGTTGTTAGATATTTTGGACAAATGGCAAGTTTTTCTAGGCCATTAGTTTAGTTTTGATTTTGTAATCCCGGTTTGTGGGAATTTACTCTTTGTATTATTTTGTAAACTCTTATTTAAAGAGGTGATCCCTCATAGAGAGGAGGATGGAATTTGGAGGAGAAAATAAGCAGGAGAGGCTAGAGATACCATGTTTGATACAAAGCTTGTAATTTCTTACATACTTTCATTATTCAGTAAAGTTATTTTCAGATCTACTTTTGTATGTTGATCAAGTTTCTTTGATGAATGTTGATTGCAACTCCAGATTTCTTATCTAATGTTGTTTAAATCTTTTGCAATTTATTAAGCACAATGATCTATAGTTCTGGTTTATCTCTGCTAATGATCTACGTGTTCATGAGGTTTTAAAGGAGTTTATTCAATTAAAACTTTTATCCATTTCTGCAAATGGTTTTCTCAATAAATTATAATTGATGTTAATTTTCAATTAACATATCAGTTATAGGTTAAATCTTGAATGCATATAACCCTCAATTCGCCATTGGTTAATTTTAATTGATTAATTGTAACTTGAGCAGTTAAGTCATTGATCTCTTTCACATTTCTGTTTAATTGAAGAAATGTGCTTATCTATTTCCATATCAAGTTGACCTGCACTTATCACCTTCTTAGAGCAGATCTAACTTAGTTTAGATTCTTTTAAGTATATTTTTGTTTATAGAATTTACACACTTTGTTTTCCTTCATTGGAAAACTGATGCCTAGGATCAAAACTCATCAACTCATAGAGTGCCAGCGGAGGCCGAATATCCGTGGGAGATTACTATACCAAACAGGCTGGGGATAGAACTGTTCTTGCGTAGGATCTTTTAAATCCTTTCAGTCTGGGTTTTCCCCCTCTGTTGGGAGCCTTGGAACCCATTCTAGCACCTTGCACCTACCCTACACATCTGTGGCCTCAACAAGGCGATAATACGATTCCCCCATGGGTGTGTTCATCATTACACCCCCTTCACATTTTGGAACCCATGATGTAGAACCATTAAGTCCATGGAATATATAATTCACCAAGTTTTCCAAGTTGAAACTGCAATTCATCACCTTGCATCTTATTGATCCCCCAAGATTCTTTGGCATAGTATGATTACCATTCATAGATAACCTCTCATCCCCATCATGATCAATATACCATCTAATTTTCTCTTCGTATCATCAACCTATGAGAATACCATAAAGGGGCCCTACGAGACTACCCTCTAAAAAAAACCATTATCATTCAATCATCCCTGCAGGGACACTCTGAATGACCTATTTATTAATGGTGCACCTGTCTTCTCATCTATACAAAACAACCACATAATTATTTTTGTGTAAATTAGTTCGTCGACTCACACAAAACCCTAGGAACCCCATCACATAATTCTTTTGGGAACACCCCCTAGTAGCCCCTAATTGATGTACTTGTGTCCATTCCCCATCAACACCTTTAGTTTTGTCATCCAAATCACATATCTCGTCATCACCCATCATATGAAAAAACATCACTTCAATAGTCCATTTGCATTGTATTCCCCTTCGCTACACCCTACATCACCACTTGAAGAACATTGGCATACACCAATCACCCAATTTACATTGATCAAGGGAAGTCATGATCCGCATGCTTACCATCCTATCTTGTTTAAATTATGTTAATATCCTAGTTGGTTACAAAATGGTCTTGGTTCTCATGATAAGACCCTCGTCTTGCCACCTACTTCAACTCCAACGACATTAAATCACTTCATTCCGAGAGTTCAAGTAGTTATGATTGTACCTTGGGTTCCCTTCTCATCAAAATAAGGTTTCACGTCAAACTGAGTAGAGAGAATCATTAGTGCTCTCTAACTCAGTAGTCTTCCCTATGCTTGACACCAACAAGTTTATCGCATCGGGGAGATTCATACATTCTGGTGATAGTAGTGTTTTCATTTATGATTAAAGACAGTTACTCATCTAACACAAGCTGCAAGTTACCCACCTGGTAGCTTCATTATAATTCAGGTCCCCCATCTTCATGGGTTGTTAGCAATCATCAATAGTTTTTCTTCTTCGGAATCAACATTCAACAACATCATCAACAGTCCAAGACACATTTACTCAAACATGGATTGAAGCCATCTTCATTCATGTGTCCAACATTTCATAGAGATGACCTCTCAGTCTCCTCTTATTGTAATCCAATTTTACAGAGTTTCAGGAGCATAGGGATTCCTGTCTCATTTATATAAACAATCTTTTTTTATCACCTATCAGTTACATGCTTCAGCAATTATCACTAACATCCTCCCTACAGGTAGGTCATTTACCCTCAACAATTGATACCTTACTATCAGAGTTCAGAATATCAACATGATGGAAAGAAACAATGATGTATTTTGGCTATACAGATCCTTCCTAACATCACAAATCATGTGTTATCACCTAAATCTCACACATATGCAACATTTTGGACATTATTGCAAAAGGACATAATCAACATACAACATCCAGCTCATTAGCATCATCCTCATCAAATTCACACCGAGAATTGAACCTTAGAATGATAAAGTCAATTATTTTGGACAACCATGTGACTTTTGTTTTAAAACCCGCATAGATCTGTGTGACTATTGGCTTGAAACCCACGCGGTTGTACCAATGGTGGGACCACCATCTCTTTATGGAACATTCAAGGCTTACAAAAACATTTTCTTGGCTCCAAGAATTCAAATCGGCCCTGACTTCACATGCTTGGGAGCATTCAATGTACTCCCCTTCTTGTACTTGAAGGAGCACTTTATGAGATGGAGCATTCACGTTATGAACTATATGTTTCAAGACCTCCATTTGTCCTATAAAAGGATTCTAGGAGCATGCTTTTAAAGAAGAGAAATGTAGTGAAAGTTTATGTTGCATTGAAGGATTGGTTTGAGAGGTCATGTTTCATCCCCCTTCTTAACATCAATTGGCATTCAAATCTCCCTTGACTTCTTCCTAAATAAGCGAGTGTTTTTTCTCATAATTCCAAGTTAGTTATCAAGCAATTGAGAGAGTTCAAAAGGACCCATCCCTAAGGGAGATTGTTGGCTTCCATTGGAGCTGCTTTCTTCTAGGTGACACCATTTGTAAACAAGCTTTTCCATTGGACAAATACCATATGGTTAAAGCTAACTCATTCTCATTTCCTTTTTATGTTATTATTACTTGCCAATCTTTTATTCATTGTTGTTTATTGAGTTTTGTTTTAGCTTGTTAGTGTATGATCTAATAACCAACACTTTTATTGTTTCCTTGGTTACAACCTGCATAGATTGCAGAGACGATTGCTCACTATTGTTGCATTTTTCCCTCAACACATGTCAAAAAATTCATTCTTGAGTTCTAATAATTAATTCCAAGTGTGTCTATAAAGTTTTCAATGAAGATTAAGAAGTACTTGAACCTAGCGAAAGAAGATGAAGGAAGTGGACCACAGAGATCACTATGAACAAGATGCAAAGGGGCCAATGCATGCCAAGATGCATGTTTGTCAAAATTGTCATGTTGATATTGGTTGATAACATGGTCAAAACAAACACAAGCTCTACAAGAAATGAGAGAAACACTAGCTAGACACCATTTTTTATTTTACATAGCTGCCGCAATAAGTGATAGTTTAGATGACCAAACTGGTCATGCCAAAGTTTGCTCATGTTATCGCTATGACTAGTAAAATTTGAAGAGATGATTACCCAAATTTGTCAAATATATATAGCCTAGTAATATCATCAATAATGCCACTTTATGATATGTTTAGGATCCTTTAAATCTTTGATTACAACTTAGTTAGGCAACTCTCTTTTTGCACCTTTGAGTAGTGGATTTTGGGCCTCTCATGAAAATATTCTTATGGTGTCTTTGGGGATGTTCCACCATGACCATGCATTTCCTTGTTTTGCAATCACTTGGAGTGTTTATTTGTTAGGTTGTTCTTCATCATTATCACGGTCATCTCCTATCTCCATACTTTTTCCATCATCAGTGGCATCCATTGCCATCTATGTCTAACAAGTTCAACATTGTGGGGGGGTGGTGTGTAATGCTTCCTCATGTGATTATTTATGCTTCACCATTTTGTTTGAGATCAAATTTTCTTCAGAGTGAGCCTCATATCGAGCACCAATCCCTATTTTGACTCAATAGTTGCAATAGCCAGCTACCCATGTACTCTGGCAAGATGAATTGGCATCCATATGAGCAATTTTTTTATAAAACAATTCTCAATTGTACATGAGTACTTAGTCAAGATTTTGTGCCAAGACTCAATTTTAGAGTATCTCTCTCTTTTTTATTCTTTCCTAAGTTGCACTTAAGGGTGGTTGGTGTGCATTAAATTCTCACTACCTCAGGAGTTTGAAATTTACTACTTGGGGTTCTTATGTTGATCTTTGGTGGAATTTCAACTTGGGGTTACTAGGCCCTCTTTGGATTTTTGGTCATACTTCACGTTTTGACTTTTCAACATCCACATGCCTCATTGCTCTTTATTGATGGTTGATGATGTTTTCTCCTATTTGAAGCCTTTGTTCTTGTTCCTAACTAGTGCCTATTTTTCTAGATCAAACATGTGATCTAGTTGTCAATGTTTTCCATCCATGTTATTTTGCAACCAATCCTCTTCCACTTCAAAATTCAACCATGTTCTTTGAGGTTAATTGTTCTTCATCTTCAAAGTTTTGGTCAAATTTCCTGATTAAAGTTTTAAGCCTCCACAAGCCTCACACCCAAGTGCCATTCAATGCATATTTGTGAAATCTTCTTCCATTTCAAATCTAAGGCCTTTTCAATATTGGTGCTAATATCTCTTTCAAGAAGGGGTTTTTTCCTATGTGTTTTTCTCCTTTTCTTCACCTGTGAGAGTCCATTGTGTAATTGAATACTTTAGCAGGCCTTGTTGCTATGACCCAATTTTTCTTACTTTTCTCCATATGTTTTGCTTAAGGGGGGGGTGTTAGTGTACATATATTTGTTTTTCTCCTTTTCTTCACTTGTGAGACCCCATTGTGTAATTGAATACTTTAGCAGGCCTTGTTGCTATGACCCAATTTTTCTTACTTTTCTCCATATGTTTTGCTTAAGGGGGGGGTGTTAGTGTACATATATTTGTTAAGCTTAGATAGGTTAATAATTATTTGCTAGGTTGGTAGAGTTATATGTCAGGTTGGTACACCATGTTTTCCAAATTGGCACACCATAAAATTATGAGTTGGGCCTTTCTGAGTGGTTATAAATAGACCTTATTTCCTTTGTAATATACCATAACAATTATATGGATATATTTTTTCTATTGTTGTTTTGTTTGATGGAGACTAGACTCATATATGGTCCAAGTCAAGCCTAGATTTTACTGGTTTCTTCCTACCACCTTCTCCTTGAAAATGAACATTTTTAGGAGACCATCTAACTTGCATTCTAAAGTTTTAGCTTATCTAGTTTCCCATAGGTGTTGAGATTATTTTCTTTCAATGAAAGAAACATAATGAATTTATTTTTAATAGAAAAAATCATTTTCACATAGTTGCATACCTCATATATATGGTTAATCATATGCTTCCAACTCATTGTACAGTTTCAAAATATCACATGCAACATTTGTTTAATTTATGGGAAAGACACCATGCAAAAGTTAGTAGGGAACCACATAGGGCTTCCCTTCCCCAATTATCCTAATTTTTATTTAAGTAGTCACAAAGAGAGAGGCGGGAATGGTGACATAGTCAGTTCCCGTTTCCTACATGACATAAACAATTTCTCAATGTTGCCCTGCCCATCTCAGATAACTAAGCCTCCCAAACATGGAAATGAAGGGTGAGATCTAATCATTGTGGAGTTTGAGACAACTGGGACTAATTGGATGTTAACCCCAATGACCATGATGAACCTTCACTTGATGGAAAGCTCCAACATATGGTACATGAGTTATTTGCATTCATTATCGGACCAAGAACATTCTGACTCTCATTCTTACTTTGTAGGCTTTACTTATTGTTTTATAAAAGTTTGCTAATAAATTTATGTAATTAAAAGAGTTTGCCATTTACATATGCTTGATTTTTTATTGAAAATTTGCTTAATTAAAAGTGTTTGCTATTTAAATCTTACTTTTGTTTTATATAGAGAGATGTGAAATTTTTATATTTAATAGAAAAATAAATATTAGAAATAAAAGATATGAAGCACATGCAGGGAACCAATGCTAGAGTACATCGATGTTAGATCACAAAGAGAAAGTTGTTCGATGCTCTTTTACTTAATACAAGTCTTAGAGGTAGCTTTTAAATTCCGGTAGGCTACTGTATCTTCCTTTCACAACTGCTACTTTTCTGGTGCTTAGAATGCTTCATGCACTGGTGTCTATATTAAAATCTAAAATACACTATCAATCTTGGAATAATATTACATCTAAGCAGGGATCAAATTTGAAGGGCATGGTCACATTTCACTTTGAAGGGCTATTAGAAATTCAACCCTTCAATACTGCCATGTAAAAATAAATCCTTCTTTTCATTTGAAAATGTAATAGTACATCAAATTTTCATTATCGTTTGCAAACTAGCTCTAAAAAAAGAGACGTCTTTAAACAATTCCACAATTGTCCTTGGCATTTGTAAACTAGACACATTTAGAAATATTTGATGAACTAAAGTTCCCTTTTCCCCTGAACAAATTGTGATATGGCCAGTTGCACAAATACTTTGCTTCCTTCACTTGGAAATGACAGGACTCTAACAAGTCTCCTTGGTCATGCCATCATCTTACTTTGAGTAAGAGGAACTACTTTGAATTAAACAAATACTCAACAGGGTCACCTGCTGCAGTGGTTTGTTTGTCTACAATGCTGAAAAGATTATTTGCAATTAACAGTTGGGGAATTCAGTAAGAGTGTCAACATCAAAGATTCAGACCCTATACCAAGAATCATGGATATCATTCAATCATTCTTACATACAAAAAGGTGTGATCTTCCTCTCTTGGCTTGCAAAGTAGGGCTAGAAAGGAACCTCCACCATTAGTTCTCAGACCATCTTTAGAAGTGTTGTGCATTCAATCCTACAGTAATTTATAGTGTTCTGCATGCAAATTTGTTATCAATAGGCTTGGATTATCTTGCTCTTATGGTACTCTGTGTGAAGTATAGTCCTTATTGAGATCTCCAACAAGGACCATGCTTAGGGCATTCATAAAGAGTACAAATGTGTCTCTTTTCTTGGAAGATTTGAAAGTCGAGACAACTCAAAATTCTTCATGAGCTATCCACAGATATTGGCTGTTGTGAACATTATATAACTCATACCTGTAGGATACACCGCTAAAACCTTTGTTTTTCCATTGACACCGTTCATTATTTCCCATATTGTGTCATTCTTAATTTATGGCATATTTAGATAAGAAAACAATACACCAAACGATGACCACTTGCTATTTACATAATCTACTTTGCTAAGAGAAATCCATCCATAAGCATGAGTGATCTACAAGAATTTATGAATGTGTCTTTAATCCGGAGTATTAGGATGCTGTCATAGAGGAGTTCCCAAACACGACCAAATCATGCAACCAAGCCAAGTGCTCCATCATAAAAGGAAACTCAAGCTTTGACGAAACAACGCTGCGAGGGCGCTTCACTAATGATGAAGTGGCATAGAGATGAAATGCACCATTTTCATCAATAAGGAACCATAAGAGAGCATATCAAGATCAACCATATCCCATAGCTCCTATACCAAAATTCAAATACACCATGAACATGTATATGCTAACATCACCATCACTAGGGTACCATCAACATGAAGAAAAATTCTAACATCAAAAATCCAGGCCATCAAATTTCCATCATCATGTATACCCCCTACCCCTACTCAAAGCGAGTTGTTACTTCTAACAATCGGTGTCCAGTCTAGGATTCAAGGAATTCTAGAATCTAAGGTGAACCGAAGAACTCAAAAGAGTTTGGAATCTACGTGACAAGCTCCATTGAGCAACGAGCTGCAACCTGCGAGTCTAGACTCTGCGAATAATTCCAAAATGGCATAAATTTGCATAATCCAATACGAAATTTTCCATAATCCACATTAAACATTTACCATTTCATTAATGCGGTAGCTGGCCGTAATCCGTGGTCACATGGCCATGGCAGTGTGGCACAAAGTTCACTAATCACAAACCCCCCGTAGCCATTGATTTAATTGTGTAGGCGGTGCAACGTTGGATGAGGATTGGAATTGAGGATCAAGATTCAACAGGTCATAGGTCACAAGAGTTGATGTTCCTTGATAATGATAACATTAATGTTGATTAATAGATTATGCTCACTCAAAACTCATTGACTCACGAGTCACCTACTAATGGTCTGGCTACCACGGTGCCACACCACCATGTCACATAGAGCCCTCCAATTCACTATTCACACTGTTTAATTGTGATATTTTACATTTAAATACATATATCTAATCATCAACCATAACGAACTTCTTACTAGTTCACACCTTTATCGTCTACCTTAAACTTCTAGTGGAGATTATGAAATACATTTCGTATTTTAAAATGCCTTTCTAAAACTTCATTTAAGCATTCGATGCCCATTTCTTAAGTGGTAAAAAAGTCTCCAATTATAAAATACGAAATGTATCTCATCTTTTGTAGCTAGACATCTTAGCCATGTCTGATATTCAAATTTATTTTACGTAAAAGCATGCACATTATCCAACGTGTAGACTTTCCTTGGCGTAACAATCGTTGTGTTTATGCACATCGGGCAGAGTGTCGCAGCATTTATGAGCCACCTTCGTGGTGTTTAGCATAGGGATTCAATGTTTATTATTAATAATTAAAATAATTGCGTTAAACGCAATGAAAATTCAAAAAAATAAATTTCTGACTTAAAGTCATAAAAAATTAAAATCAACATCAATCCATTCCAAAGTCAATCAAATCAAATATTTTTAAATGTAATTCTTCATCATTAATATAGAGAAATAAATTAAATAATAAAGTTTACATGCTTAGTCAATCTAAATTTAATATAAATCTTATTAATAGGTGAACGCTGTGTTAAAAGAACATCAAGCAAAGAAACCATTCAACATACGTGGAAACTTCCTGTGGCATCAGAACCGAAATTGCATTTTAAAATATTTTAATCAGTTGCGTCTTATATGAGACAAAGTAAGCATCAAACATACCCGCGGGCACTGCCACAACCCACTCCCCTGGGCCACAGTCCACTGATAAAGCCCGAACAGGCAAAATTTGGACTTGCCCTTCAGTTGCAAATTTATATAATTTTATTTAATTTCATAATTGACGTGCTCTCCATAAAAGTAATTTTTTTTTGCAGGCTAAAATTTAATATGGCCTTTGAAGGGCACTGAAGGCTTCAAATTTGAAGCCTGGATCTAAGCATCATGACTGCTTTGAATGGAAGAGGGGATTCCATGAAGTAAATGTCAATCATCCATCAATGATATATGGACCATTTGGGCCTATTCTTTGCCTGTAATGTTGTTCTTGGTATTTCAGGGCATAACAAATGCTTCTATATAAGGAACTGATCAAATAGGCATACTCTTTGCCTGTAATGCTGTTCTTGGTATTTCAGGGCATAGCCTGTAATGCTTCCATGTAAGGAACTGATAAAATACTTCCATTGGGGTAGATGCATCTCCTGTTTGGAACAAACTACTAGAACCAATGCTCCTGCAGCCCAGCAAGGAAAAAGCATTGCTGAACAATGCTTTTAATATCGGTGATGTAATAAAGATAAAGGTCACATGTCTATGCCACATGTATTTCCATGGAAAGGATATGTGCTAGCATCTGCAGAAGAGGAAGCATATGTAGACTTGGATGCAAAAGCACTGGCATTCCTCTTGAGATTGGGAGACAAAGTGGCAGCCACTGCGTTCTTAATTTGTTCATCTGGGCTACAGAGAAGCAGCATTTCAACAACTTCCCTCATGGAAGGCCTATTGATGGGCAGCGTGCTGGTGCATAACAGAGCCAGCCTTAACATGAACATCATTTCTTTTCTATGAGAGTCTGCTATTTGTGAATCCAGGACTTTATTAACGTCGATGTGAATCTGATTCCAAATCCAGTTAACAATGCCCGAGTCATCTTCAAATTCTACATCACTGAGCTTCTTGCCATTCACAAGCTCCAGGAGGACCACACCAAAGCTGTATATGTCACTCTTCTCATTCACTTTGAGGGTGTAAGCATACTCTGCACACATATCCGTCAATTAAATCAGTTCAGCTATAATTGTTTCTTTTCTATTAACTGACACATTTGGTTAATACAAGCACATTTTTTCATAGGCATTATTGTGTTCATCTGGAAATTCTTACCTGGGGCAATATATCCATACGATCCAGCAACCACTGACATGACATCCTCCTGACCCAGCTTCTCCACAGTTCTAGCTAAACCAAAATCAGCAATATGGGCATTACATTCAGAATCCAGCAATATATTATATGATTTAACATCCCTGTGTACTATTGGAGGGCAACAACCATGATGCAGGTAGGACAAACCCTGAGCAGCACCAAAAGCAATCTTATAACGAGTAGGCCAATCCAAGGGTTCCCCTTGAGAAGTATGAAGCCGTTCATACAGGCTACCATTTGGCATGAATTCATAAACTAACAGATTAGATTCTGAACTAGAGATGCAGCAAAGCAGCTTGACAATATTGGCATGCTTAATATTCCCTAAGGTCTCCACCTCTGCTTGAAATTCCTTGTCTTGGACAGATTGTGGTTTCCTCTTGTTCCAGATACTTTTCACAGCAACAATATTACCATTTCCCAGTGTCACCTTGTACACTTTGCCTGCACCCCCACTTCCGATAACATTATCTTCTGTCAATCTCTTCAGAATGTCTGACTCGTGGAACTCCACCCTGCAGAAGGGTGTGAGTTTCCAAGACACTGTAATTGATTTAGTCTGAGCAAAATTCTTGTATGTCTTATACAGGAAACCTATACCAATCAAGCAGACTACTACTGCCACAGTAATAACCGCAATCAACACCCTACGTAGATGATTTTCAGATGCCTCTCTTTGATGGGAGCATGAAGGAAGATTTAATGGCCCAGCTCCACAAAGGCCCGGATTATCAAGAAAACTTTTATCGTAGGCCAGATTGTTGTAATCAACAGGAACAGGGCCAGACAATAAGTTACCAGACACATTCAGAGAACTCAACTTAAGACGATCTAATTCAAGAGGTATTTTCCCCGAAAGCAAATTGTCTGAGAGGTCCAGGCTGTTAAGAACAGGCAGCAACCCAAGCGAAACAGGAATTGATCCTTTGATGTGGTTGTTGGCAAGGTTAAGCTGAGAAAGGCCTTTCCATGATATTATTGTTCGAGGAAGCTCCCCGTACAACATATTGTGATCAAGAAAAAGCTTCGACAGTGAGGATAATTTAGTAAGTTCCACTGGAATAGTCCCTGATATATTGTTGTTACTGGCCAGAAAGCTGTTGAGAGTCCACAGTTGTCCAATGGCAGAGGGAATACTTCCACTGAATTGATTGTTTGATATCTCCAACGCCCATAGATTGGTTGCTGTGGCGATTTGAGCAGGAATTTGTCCATGGAAAGCATTGTTTGTCAATCTCAATTCTTCAAGGAGTGGAGAACTCCATAATCCCAGAGGAACCTCACCGCTTAGCCTGTTATCGTGGACTTGGATACTGGTTAGACTAGGACAATTTCCTAGAAATTCAGGCAGGCTACCATTTAACTTATTCTTAAAAACAATGAAAGCCACCAGTACTCTACCTTTACAGGCATTCTGCGGAAGAGGACCCGAAAGGTCATTCGTTGATATATCAAACTCAACAAGTTTAGGACCCATCCCAATTCCTGGGGGGACTTGCCCTGTAAGCCTATTACTAAAAAGCTTGAGCTGGACTAAATTAGTGAGCTTATCAAGCCCAGAGGGTAAAGACCCAGAGAGCTGGTTGTTAAATAAATGCAGTGTCTCTAAGTTTATCAATTCTCCAATCCCAATCGGGATGCTTTCATTTAGCTCATTCATTGATAGATCCAAGTTCACAACACTCTTAAGATTGTTGATATTGTCTGGAATTGGTCCACATAAATTGTTCTTAAATAGAAATAAATCGGCCATGTTTGAAAGGGCCATCAATGTGTTGGGGATCCTACCAGACAAAAGATTCCCTGAGAGGTCCAACTGTACCATATATGTTATATACCCTATAGACTCTGGAATTTTCCCCACTAAATTACAACCCTTCATCCACAACTGTTGCAGCTTTGTCAAGTTCCCGAGTTCATGTGGGATTACCCCTTGATCCAGAGGGTTGTAGGCCAGTGTTAAGTTTTTCAACGATGAAAGATTTCCAATGAAGGAAGGAACAGTACCATTCAACAGATTAGAGTGCAAGAACAATACCTCAAGCTTAGGTAACCGTCCGAATCCAGGAGGAATGCCACCCGAGAAACTGTTGACCGAGAGGTCCAACTGCACCAGCTCCTCCAGTTTATATATCTCATCGGGCAACGACCCAACGAACACGTTCTGTGACAAATTTAGGCGTCGCAGATGGGTGCAATTCAACAGCCCAGACGGAAAAGCCCCGTCAAAGTAATTGAAGGGTAAGTTCAAGTCGCTCAGATCACCCAATTTACAGATACTGGAAGGAATTGTTCCACTGATATTCAAGTTTTCAAGGTCCAGACGCACAACCGACTTGGTGTTTCTATCACAGGTGACTCCAGTCCAGTGACAGTGGTTGTTACCATTTGAATCGCTTATCCAATCGCCCAGTACCCCACTAGTATTCCAACTCTCCTTGACCTGCAAGAGTATCCAGCCTTCTTCTGACAGGCAATTGCATTGCAAGCAGAGCAACAATCCAAGCAATAATACAAAGCCATATGCATTCCCCATTTGGATGCCGGCCATTTTTCTCAATCTCTCCTTGCAAATTATCTCAGTTGTATATGGAGGCCCGGATGAATATATTTGCAGAACGAGTGGTCCATGGACGTGTATGGCCGTCGTTTGCGAGTCAACAAGTGTATGACTATGGTCAGAAAATTAGGCCACTATACGATAAAGTTTGTAATGGGTTTTGGCATTTGATAACACGGTGCAATGCATCAAGAAAAGTTAAACCGACATCATCAACTGATGGCCGTCGCTGGTTTTGTCGTGTTGCAGAAACCCACCTTCCTCCACATTTTATAAAGTATAAAACTTGCGCACGTCCGTTTTCTGTCCACTTGACAGTAGAAAAATATGCAAAGCTAAGAGCCGGCAGAAGCATCTGTGCTGAACTTTCCTCGTAGAATCGAGCAGTTCAGATATTGGAGGGAGGAGATACAATTATATACTTTAAAAAAATATTATGTAAATGAGTTAAGCTTTTTCTAACATGTGTAATTGTTTTTCATAAATAATTATTTTTTTATATTGACAATTTTTTGAAATTATAATAAACAATTTATTAATTAATAATATGAATAATGGTTTTTCATAAAATTATAATTTTTTATATTCATAATTTTCTAAAATTATAAATTTGAATAATTATTAATAAATAAGGCAGGCCGCACCAACTAAGATTCCACGGACTGTTCTATATCTCACGCATTAATATACTCAAAATTAAATAAATATTAAAATTTTTATTTTTAAAATGATATTCAAAAGATCTGAGATGTAATTCTTTTTATCTTAAATTTTTTGCACACTCAAAAAAATTTAAACCTCTATAAATTTTATCCTCTTATTTGGTTTTTATTTTTATTTTATTTTAGAGCCCATATATATTTTTTACTTATTTTTTATTTTTATTTTTAATGATATAATGTTATCTTAGAAGACAACATTAAGTGTAAAAATTCAACTCTATTTTAAAATTATTAAAAGATAATTATAATTATTAATAACACTAAATAAAATAATTATAAAATATACATATTATTTAACATATTTAAAAAAAATTAAATAATAATAATTTTTCATTTTCAAAATTATTAAAAAATTAATTTTATTTTAAAATTATTTAAAAATAAAAATAACTTTTAATAATTAACAAGATATTCACTAAATTTCAAAACTATTATAAAATGTCCGCATAGTCTAAAATATCTACATTTATACTACCCAATTTCCAAGAAAAGCATAAATTACATATAAACACATAAATCAAAGTAAAATATTTTTTAATAACTCAATGAGGTATTCCCAACTTTCAAATCTAATATAAAATGTTTACATTTTATATTACCGAAGAAGTAACTAAATTTGAAAGGTTATTTCTTAATTTCAAGTTGAAAGTATATGCATCCAATCTTTGCAAGATAAAAAGTTGCAAAAGGTTATTTCTTAATTTCAAGTTGAAAGTATATTCATCCCATCTTTGCAAGATAAAAAGTTGCAAAAGTAATAGTACTTCAATTGACAAGAGGACAATACATATTTCATAAAAACATTATTTTAAAAAATATTACCTTTCAAATTTCTTACAATATAATTGAAAATTAAGTAACCAAGTTGTAATTTCAAATAAACTAATAACAAGTATACTTTTTAATTTCAAATATAACATTTTGATGAGTTATATATACATTAAAAAAACATAAAAATTGAATCATTGTCATTTTCTTTATAGAAATTTCAAAGTGTTAAAAATGACAATACAAAGCTTCATACACAATGTGAGAATCAAATATTTTTATAGACATCCATATAAGAGAATATTTGTTCCATGTATCCATATGGCGATACTTTAGGATTCAACGCTATATCTAGGATTCTTACCTTAAGCATACCACAATCATGTCTAACCATGGAAACCAACATTCATGAAACTTCATGTTGGGTATGTTATATTCTTTGCATGTAAGTTGACGGTCGAAGTCGATAGTTGACTAGTTTACAAGTCCACTGGAATTAAATTTAACGAACGGTAGCAGTCTGGTCGACTTGGTGACTAAAATAGTCAATTGGTCGACGAGAAGTTGATGAGCATAAAGTGAGAAGGAATTCGACGAACACTTGGACATCAAGAAGCTCGACTAGCTATCAATTAAGGTTGACTCGGTCAAGTCGGGTGTAACATAATAACTGAAATTTGTTAGGAAGTTATGGATCGTCATTAATGAAGTAGTTAGATGTAACTCATTTGGTTATCAAAAACTCAACAGGAAAGCAAGGAGTACAATCTAACTTTGTTTACCAGATTATGTATTGTTGAATGTCTCAGGAGAAGACACTGCAAAGAAACCGTGGGATAAGCTAGGGAACATGTACCAATCAAAATTTCTGGTTAACAACTTGTTTCTTTGGAAGAAGCTATATCTTATGAGGATGAATGAGGGTGACTCAATAATAGCACACCTGAATGTGTTCAACACTATTGTATGTCAATTGTTGTCTATGGATATCAAAATCACAAAGGAGGAGAAATGTATCAGTCTATTATGTTCTTTGCTAGACTCATAGGATAGCTTGGTTTTGGCTATTGAAAGCAATAATACCACATTGAATATCGACAATGTGGTTGCATCTATGATGTCAGAAGAGATGAGGCAGAAGAACATGGAAGGTTTGACCTATGATGCTCTAATGGTAAGATGTCAACCAGTAGACAATGGAAAAGGAAAAACCTCCAGTAGAAAATCAAAGTCTAGGGGTCTATATAAGGCCATATCTAAATCCCCTGGACTAACGATGAGAAAATATTGGCAATGTGGTAAAGTCAGACATTATAAGAGAGATTGTAAGCCAGTGGGAGTCGAGAAGAACAAAGGAGTGAGGAAGAACAGTCAACTAAAAGTAAGTCTTTGACTGAAGAAAAAGGAGATGCGTATTTGGCCTCGAAAAGTACACAGTAAGATCGTGACTCTTGGTTGATCAACTATGGTGCATTGTATCATATGACACCACACACAGAGTGGTTCTATGAATATGAGAAATATGATGGCAGTGATGTTCTTCTAGGAGATGATTCACCGACCAAAATTGTCATACGAGGTAAAGTTTGATTGATACTAAAAGATGAAAGGATACAAAATCTTACAAGGGTGCTACATATTCCAGGTTTGGATTGAAACCCGATATCTATCAGTAAGATGGGAAATGTAGGTGTGCAATATGTATTTGAGAAAGATTTGTGTAAAATGGTATAAGGAGCAATGGTACTGATGATAAGAGTTCGAACGAAACATTGTACAAGCTATTAGGAAGAACAAATACCAATGGAGGTGCAAATACAGTCTTTCATGAACTTGATAGTGTATCTTGTTGTCTAGTTGACTTGACCATGTTGTGGCATTAGTGAATGGGACACATTGGTGAGAAAGGTCTTTGTGCTATATACATAAAAGGTATTGTCAAAGGTCTCCCTAATTGTTCTTTAGAGGTAGAATTTTGTGAACATAGTATTTATGGAAAACAAAGTCGTGTAAAATTCTAATCTGGGGCCACAAGGGCCAAATAAATACTAAAGTTAATACATATTGATGTGTTTGGACCAATGCCTATCCCATCACTAGGGGTATCCCAGTATTACATCTCTTTCATAGATGATTTCTCCAAAATGACATAGTTGTATTTTCTGAGCAAGAAATATGAGGTTTTTGAAAAGTTCCTAGAGTTCAAAGCTCTTGTAGAAAATCAGACTAACATAAAGGTCAAGGTGTTCAGAAACGATAACAAAGGAAAATTATATAGTAAGGCATTCGAACAGTTCTACAAACAACATGGTATAGCTCGACAAAACACAAGTCCATACATGCCTCAATAAAATGGAGTTATTGAAAACATGAATAGAACACTAATGAAAAAAGCAATGAGCATGCTCAGTAGTGCAGGTATCGAACAAAAATTATGGGTAGAAGTAGTCGGCATGGCATGTTACTTGTTGAATAGGTCGTCATTGACATATCTGATTGACAAGACACCATATGAGGCATGGGATAGGGAAAATCCCTCTCTTTCACACCTTAGAGTCTTTGGGTGTGATGCCTTTGTGCATGTACCAAAGGAGAAAAAAATCAAACTCGATAGCAAGTATGAGAAATCATCTTCATCGGGTACAAATATGGAATGAAAGGGTATAAGCTATGGAATTTGATCATAAGGAAGACAATTTATAGTAGAGATGTGATCTTTAGAGAAGTCGGAGGTACTTCCAAGTTTGAAGAGGATAAAAGAGAAAAGGAACCATAAAATCTAGAGTTTGAATAGAACAATGAAAGTCATGATTTAGATGAGTCCACATAATCCGACGAAGAGGTGGAACAACAAAATCTAGTCATCAGTAGGTCTAGTCAAGCAAAGCAATAACCTAAAAGGTACATTCCACCATATTTCTGCTCTACTTTTGCATTAACTGCTATAAAAGTGGATCCCAGGTCGATAAATGAATCAATTGACTTGAAAGAGGGTAAACTCTGGAAAAGGACATGGAAGAAGAAATGAAGTCATTATAGAAGAGTGAAACATGGGATCTAGTCACGTTACCAAATGGAAGGAAACCCATCAGCAATAAGTGGGTGTTCAAGAGAAGAGTTGAACACAACAAGTCAGGTCGAGAAGTACAAGCCTTGACTAGTCACACGAAGGGATATTCCCAAGTTGAGGGAGTCGATTTTGGTGAGATATTCTCTCTTGTTGCAAAGTTAACTTCCATTAGGGTACTAATGTCTTTAGTTGCAACATTTGATCTTGAAATAGAACAGATGGACATGAAGACAACATTTCTTCTTGGTGATATTAAAGAAGAAATTTATGTGAAGCAACTTGAAGGATTCATAGTGAAAGGGGAGAAGGAGTTGGTTTGTAAGCTCAAAAAGTCCCTCTATGGTTTAAATCAATCACCTAGGATGTGGTACCATAATTTTAATATGTATATCCAATAGTTGGGTTTTGTGAGAAGTCGAGTTGATCACTGTGTGTATAGCAACATAGTCAGTGATCATTTTATATATGTAATTTTGTATTTCAACGATATGTTTTTGGTCGGAAACAATATGGATCTGATCAGGGAGGCGAAACTGTAATTTTCCTCTGAGTTTGACATGAAGGATCTAGACGTAGCACATTTCATTCTTGGAATGGAAAATAAAAGAGATCGAGACCTCAGCTATAGGACAAGTTTTCTCTCCTAGACAACATTTTCTAAAATGGTTAGAATGATAACCATCCTCCTAAACTAAATGTTAGAACCATAGAAATGTTAGAATGAATGAACCTCTCACTCAAATATTAGATTATATTTGCATGGATTTAACTTTCTATGTGGCACTCAAGAAGAGCCCATGTTTCCCCTTAATCCCAACTTAGGATAATAATAAAGTTAAGGATAATTAATCCACTGTCAGAAACAAGGCTTGAGGAACCTTAGGATAAAATTACCTTCTAAGGTTTTCAAAAAGGGATAAAGACTTAGATTAATAAGTCACTAGGGTTGTCTCCCCCTTAGACCCCCTTTCACTTCCCCCACATGTGGAATCATAGCCCCCCATCTCTTCTTTATCCTTCTTCATTTGCAATAGTTACAGATTTATATTATTATCATTGTTCATCATTACAGTACATCTAGTCATCCTATAAAATTTACATCTGGCTTCTATCCATTTCATCATTACATAAATAATTACATCATGGGGTCAAAAATGGGATGTTACATGCACAAAGGCACTCACCCAAAAAGACTCTCAATTGCAAGACAATGGCATGGTTGAGGAACAAGTTAGTATATCCTTGCACAAATTAATTTATCTTCCACTTTATGAAGACCAACATATTAAGGGTGAAACATCTGCTGGTTTAGAAGAATTGCAAAGCCTAGAAGAGGTCATTGGGACTCATCCACCAACCAAGGGGTTGAGTAAATCAATGCGAGAGTAGAGAAAGAAGAGGCCTCAGATGGAAAAGGTGACTGAGGTACCTTTGTGACAGTTTTGAGGAAAAGGTGGCAACCTTGTCTTGGTCCAAAAAATTTATGCAAAGAGGACTAAAATGTGGAAGGAAGTGGATATTCTAAGCATGAGTATGTGCATTCTCATGAGATGGATGCAATAGTTGGACTAATTACGTAACTAGTTTAAGGCTTAATGGTCCCAAGGAAAAAAATGCATGGAAGAATTGACTGAGTATAGAATCAATAGTAAGTAAAAAATGTGCAACACTTGGATAGTTGCACAACCTTATTAGTGTAGGTTGGATCATCATAGTATAAGAAGTAAGTTGGAGCAGCAATAGGTTTCAATTGCAATAAGAGATAGTAACCACGATAATGGCATCCAAAAGACAATTTGGACAGATGTTGGGAAAATTTGATTTATTCAAAGGTAACATTGGAAGGTGAACAATTACACAAGTATTTTTGGTAGTGACATTGTAAAATGGTTAGAGAATCCAAACACAAAGGGATGCATGAGTCTGGGAAGCATACTTGGAGGAAAATAAGTTATTGTGGTTGTTACCAAGGATGGAAATTAATTTTATTGGGGGAGGATGTAAGGCCCTAGCCATGAAAGGCGTTGAGAACCTTTGTTTCATGATCACTTTGGTGGTCATTGTCCAATACAAACATACATTACACATGGTTGATTGTTAGATGAATCAGTTTTGATGTACCTTGGCCTTTTGGGAAATCACACCATGGACATGTTGAGTGCCCTTGCCTAAAGGTTGGGTTCATTGTAGGCATTGGTAATTCGCACTAGTTGGACAGATCAAGCGAAGCTTGGAGGGAACTTGGAAAGATAGATAAGGTTGACATATGCAATCTCATTCGTATACATGCACTATGCAAGGTGGACAAAGTGGCAAGAAGAACTAGTTGGATTATATATGAATTTTACATATTCAGATGGACACACTTAATTAGGCATGTCGGCTAGGTGGACTAGGTTGGGTGCACATCAACTAGGAGAATTTGGGTGCATGCCGAATGGATGGATGTTATCTCGGTGCATTTGTTGGGCACACTTTCTAGGAACACATGGAGGCACCTTGCCGGCTGCACTTCTTGGGCACACTTGGGTGCAGCTTGTTGAATGCACTTTGAGCACAATTTTCGATGCACTTGCGATGGGAATCTTTAGGCACATTTTTTATGGGTGCATTTGAGCGCACTTTTCAAGCACACTTATGATGGGTGCGAATGAGTGCAATTTGATAGGAACTTGTTTGCACTTCTAGGAGCACTTGGATAAACAATATTTGATGCATTAATGGGAGCTCTTGGACATTGGGAACATCTCTTAGATGTTGAAATCATGTGGCATATAAATCACAACTCCATTGGAGATGGGCATCAACAGACAAGTCATGTGGGCACAATTAACTTAGATGGGAGCACTTGGGTTCACCTTAGGAGAAAGGGGTTTGCAATAGCTTGGAAAGACTCATATATATAGGAGGACACCTCATTTTTCTAAGGAATGATCATGGGGAAAGAGATTCATTCACACAAGTTCAAAGTGATTTCTAGGATTGTGCTAATTTTTTCGTTTTGCAGAGTAGGGAAAATTTGCACTAGCTAGGTGAAAACTGATGAAGTAAATATGACCTATAGGAGGTAGGAATTGTTGGTTGTGGAGCCTAATTATCTTCCTGATTCAGATATCTTGTTGTTCATCTATGTTTGTACCCCAGTTTTATATGTTGTGCAGGTGGACTGTACACTCGTCCCAACCGAGGGGTGCAGGGGCAGCGCCCCTGAAAGAAATTTTTTGGGTTTTGTTTTTCCAATGGTTTACAGGCCTGTGGTATTGGGTAGCCTGTGTTATTTTCCCATGGTAATCCCTCTTTAAAAGGAAGGCATTGCAATACGGTTATGTATTGTATTGTAGTATTGTGAAAAAGATCTATGTGATTGTGTGAGAGAGATTGTGAGACAATGAAGTGGAAATCACAGTAGATGTGTTGCAGGTTGTATCCCTTCATTTGTTGGACAGTATAGTAAAAGGACTAGAGATTTCTCCATGTACGTATCCCATATTGGGTGAACCACGTATACTGGTGTCTCTCTTGTATTGTGTTTATATTGGTGTCTCTCTTGTATTGTGTTTATGTGTTTTATTTCTGCATCTTATTTTATGTTATTGTTCTATGATCTTGTTTTTCTAACATGCATGTGGTTGCTTTAAGGGTTGGTTTGTACAAGTCTATTAGCCATTGGAAGAATGTATTTTTTCCTTAGACTCACTGTACTTCTATAAAAAGAACAGTAAGTATCAATTTACCCTCCCTTCTTGTATACTGTAATTTTTTTTATAAATAAATTTTAAGGCATCTACCTTCGGTGTCATCTGTACATGTGCATATTTATTGTGGCTTGTTTATTAGGATGAATGTTGTTTTATTTCTTGTGTTTATGTTAATTAACTCTTGACATTGGCTAAGTGAAGTATTGACTAAGTGTTGAATCTTGTTAAGAATAAGTATTTCTAGGATGTTTTAAAGGTTGCAGTTTGATGCATGCCTAATTATTGAATGAACTTGTTGAGTAGGACTTAGTTTCATTTGAGATATTATTGTTCAAGACAAAGTTATGGGTATACCTTAGGTTAAGAGGTGTAGTCTGGTTATAGTAGACATAGGGTAGCCTAACCCCTATGTCCAAGGAAATTTAATATTACGTGAACTCAAATGCCAAAGCTAAATTGGGAAAACCCTAGGTTTGAAGAAAAATGTTCAAGTAAACTGTAGGTCGAGGAGGACACACACCTCTACACTGCCACCATATACTACTCAATATATTTTTTATAATATATAATAGATAGTTTCTTGAATGTGAAACCTCTAAACTCGATTTCTCCTGCCATTCCTTTCTTGTTATGCTGCATGTTTCCTTGTATTTAATAACGTAGAATTTGGCTTGTAGCAAATGCTTTTCCATGTGAAATCCTTTTGGAATCATTGCTTCATCCTCCTCCTCATGTTGCATTACATTAATTGCTTCTTATTTGAATTAATATTATCAATATGGGGAAGGACGTGAAACACCCAAGAATGATAATGCATCACCATCATCCACCACCATGGAAGAGTATTAGACTCGGTGCAATCAAGCATCCTCATTGAAAGAAGAGAAAACATATGAGTATGGAGATGCTTTGTCTCCCTCTCATCTCCATCCTTCTTAGTTGGCAATGCTCATTAATTTTTTAAACTAAATATTGAATCAGGATCATTTTTATACATCCTTTTATGAATTCTTGGTTTCCATTTAACCCTAGTTTGGTGGCAATGGTTTACAGATCCTCTTCTAAATTCTTGGTTTCCATTTTACCTTAGTTTGGTGAGAATGGAAGAAGCCATATTTGGGCATTTAGTATTAGTAATGAGATATCCAGTGACATTTCCAAGGGTTTTCTCTCTTCCAGCACAAGAGCAATATCAAGATCAACAACAATATCAACAACAAGATCAACAACCCCATTGAGGGATTTTCCTTATGAGGGCATTATTTCACTAGCATACTATTTGCCAATGTGAGTTTATTTCTTCATTTCTTAATATGATTTGTGTGTTGAATATTTGTTAGTGGTAAGTATGATTAATATGGGTTAAATTTATCTTAGTAAAGGAAGATGAATTGGGTATCGATTTCTATCTTGGTTACCCCAAATTGATGCATGAGGGTAAGAGTGATCCGTCATAGACCAAACCTAGAAACTACATAGGAACAATTCTAGCAATTCATAACCATGTTTTCTAAGGGATAATTGACCTCAATGCCTAAAATTTCTACTGACGCCTACATATTCAGTCATGCATACTATTTTTTTCTATGATTTGATTAAAAATCACAACATTCCTTACAATTTATTCCATGTTTTAGGTTCCCAATAGGGAAAATACATAGTTGCACACACAAATACAAGTATATAGGTGCAAATAACACTATTCTCATTAATCAAATGTACAATTTATATAATGAGAATCACTCTTGGATTATTATTCCCAAGATGTCCCTTGGAATTCTGATATGACTCCTTGTCTCCACCTAACCCGATGAATTAGGTTACAAAACCCCCCCCTCAATCCGAAGGGGTGTATATGAGTCCAAGAAAAGAGAGTTGAATAGTTGGAAGTGGATAGATGCCAAAGGCTAAACATCTCCAACTTGAAAATATCAATTTTCCAAGCAAGCTAGCTAAAGATAACATCTTATGTTAAATATAGGTGCTCTCTAAAGTGATGGTTTTGGCTAACAACAAACCAAAAGGGATAGCATAAGCTAATGTATTCTATTAAGAGGGTGGTTTAAGGCTAACCACAAATTCTCAAACTTGGTGACAACTCAGGTTCTCGCTCAGAGGTTCTATATGGAACTTGGCGCAAAGACTCAACAATTCCTCTGGAAAATGGTGGTTTGGGGACCACCATCTGATGTCCAACAAAAGCTAAATTATTATGGTAAATGGTTGGTTTTAGGCTAAGCACAAAATATGGAGCTTAGTGGAACATGGCTCTGACTCTAGTTTAGGCTCACTTGTTCTGGATTGCTCTTTTATAACTGTTAGTCATTCCTCCATGTTAGGAACAAATTGAGGAGTATAACATCTCATGGTAGTTATGATTGTCAAAACTAGACATAGAATGTGAAAATGTGAAGGTGGGTAACTATTTTTCTTGTTTTTTGACAAACAAAATTGAAAAATTTGATGTTTTTCAACTTCGACCCCTCTAAACCCATACCTCCCTTAGGAATTTCACCTTGAAGTAAACACAAATGCTTTAGAGAATTGAATTAGCTTTGTACTCATACTTTTTTAAATTTTGTATGGTCATATGGTGGGACAAATTTGGTGCTCACCAACTGCATATACTTGACAATTTCAGGTATGGATAATGAGTGACCTGCATGAGCACTAATTTTTTCAGAGATGGTTGAACATTTTAAGAAAAAAAATGTATGATCATAATCTACACTCAATGCACTTGTGCATGGACTAGTGTATTTTGATATTTTCAGACTTGTGAACTATTTTTTATTATTTATCGAAATAATATATGTTCAGAAAATGGTGCATTATCGACACATGTTGGTGAGCATCAATTATCTTTATAGTGTGACTATTATTGAAAAAACTAAAAATATAGTTTCGAAGAGGACATGACAAGGAAGATCTCTGTGAAGATTTCAAATTTTTTCGTAGTGTCTTTGTTAAGATATTGAATTTTCACTATGATTGATTTTCAACTCCCTAATTTTTTTAACGATAGAGTTTACAAAAAAAATAATAAACAATATCAATCCTTAATAAATTTTAAAAAAAATTATACCATGAGAAATCAGATTCAAATCTGAATCTATTGGTATAAACTCCGACTAATAACTCTGTGATTTTGTAGGGTTTCGATCCTGCCAAAGTCTGAAGCTCCCGAAGACTGCAGAAATGCTCCCAAATTTCATTGACCAAAAACTCTCGGGCGAGAAAAATTCTCGATCGAGAGATCATTAAAACTCTCGGGCAAGAGATTTTCCGCCCAAAATAACCCTTAGAGAGAAAATTAGCCACAATCGTTGTGGGTCTAAACTCTCTCCCGAGAGTTTAAAATAAATTCTCGGGTGAGAGATTTAGCACACAATGCCCCTATAATATTTTTGAGCCGACACATTAAATGCACAAGATCCCGACCAACAGATGGTAAGATTCTTAAACTCTCACCTGATAAATCTATAAATATACTCGCAGTCGAGAGATTTTAAACATAAACCAAAACAATTTAGACTATACTGTTTGGGGGTGACGTGCGAATATAGTGCGAATCTAGTTCAAAGTGCAAGAATCATCAATAGAAGTTTCGGTAATTTTTTCTTACTTGTGATTTTTTTGTTACTTATCAAATTTGTTAATCTTTTCATGTTACAAAAATTTTAAAGGGGTACATATTACTCATTTAAACTAGTTTGGGTAATTTTTTCTTACTTGTGGTTTTTTTTTTGTTATTTATGAAATTTGTTATTTTTTTTGTTGTTACAAATTTTTTAAGGGGTATGTATATTACTATAGGATGGCCATAAAAACTCTAATGTTGGGAACCATGAAATCTCAATTGTAACCCAACCATTACCCATAGACTTTGACATAATTTTCACATACATGCATGGCAACAAAACTATGGAAGCATTACTCAATATTGGTAGATTCCGTTCTTAGCATTTACAAACACCAACATACCAACATACCCAAACATCAACATTATCATCATAGAACATGAATGACATAATTATTTTCCTCAAAGGTAACAATACCCATCCCTAAGATTTTTGTTTAGCATATAATTACATGTTTAAGTCACTTATGTAATGTTGTTTTTTGCATATCACAATTTTGCTCTTAAATATTGTGATTTGTTTCATTAATTGTATAATTTTATATATCCAATTTATTAATATATGATTTCATGTTTTTTGTATTGGATTTTAGGTTTTCAATTCTTTGAACATGGGAAACCAAAGGAATTGTAAAATAAAGTATGATCGCATCAAAATTGATCAAGAGCCAAGGAAAGAGCAACAACGTGAAAAAATGCGACAGTTGAGAGAAAAATGAAAAAGGGAAAAAAATGTGGAGACAAGTGATAGTGACGAAGAAATGCAAAATGTTGAGGAACACATTGATGAAAGAAATGAAGAAGATGGAGGTGATAAATGTCGAGGGAACAATAGGTAGTGTTGATATTGACACCATGATTAGTGAGTAAAGAACATTTTAAGTTTAAATAGTTATTTAATTTTTATATATTTGATTTGAAAGTTCACAATCTTTTAAAATTATATATATATATATATATATATATATATATATATATATATATATACGAAGTTCAATTTATAAATTTATATACTTTTATGCAGGGTCAACATCCAACTCACAACAAGTCCCTAACACACCTGTCAATTTAGAGAGATTAATGGGAAGTTGCGACAATATCGACATTGATGACAATCTTTTTGAGAATATGGATTCAAGTAAAATTGAAGAATTGGGACCACTGATGCAGGATCATACAGTTCGGTATAGCGCAAAAGAAATTACTAAAAAATATCTTGAAGATGATTCTATAAGAGCACAGGCTCAATTGTTACATAGATTGTTGAAGCATAAATGTGTAAGAGATGCGGTTAAATTATTGGGAATTAAAAGTATTAAAAAGGTTAAAACAAATGATGTTGAGATATTGTAACTTCTAAGAATATTATATTTCTACTTTATTATTCCAGAGATGTTTCATTCCTCCGTGAAGACCTTATTGTATATCCGGAGATGTTTTATTCCTTCGTGGAGATTGTGGTAACTTGGGTTATTAGACTTCCCTAGTGGGGGTCGGCCCTGTATGAGTCATGTGGGTTAAAGGGTTATTAGACCACCCTAGTGGGGTCGGCCCTGTCACATTATGTTAAGTGGTTAAGTTGGGGCCGACCTAGTTAATGTAAAAGACAAGTCGGAGTAGTGTATAAATAGAGGAGATGTGTTCCTCATTTATCACACTCACTCATTATTCACTCACTTGTGAATGACGCATAGGTGAGAGAGATAGATCTGCTATGGAGGAGAAGGAGCTCATGTTTGGGATATACATATCTGTATTGTTGATCATCTATATTGAGGAAGCTTTGCTGGGTTTTCTACCCCATGAGGGTTTCCCAGGATAAATCTGTGTCTCTTGTGTTTATGCTGTGCTTGTTGTTCTTTCAGTGATCCTGTATATGCTATTGTTGTGAAATGAAATGTAATGCTGATATTTTATGTCTTATCATATTGAATCTTAACATGGTATCAGAGCTAACCTGAAGGAAGGCAATGTATGGCACTTACGACACTTGCTTCACTTGCGACAATTTGAAGGTTAGGGTTTTATATAGAAAAAAAACCGTCATCGTGGAACTTTTTCTATAAATCCATTTTTGTGAAGTTTCAGGATCTGAAATGTCTACATGTAGTAGATAACATCCCCATGTACCTTGTGTCCAAAGGAAAGCCTCAGATTCGTTGTACTTTGTGAGTTATGATAAGTACAAGTTAGGGTTTTGGCCTCTTTTAGATCCCAGTCATAAACAGGTGACCTAGGAAAAAGGGTCACAACTTGGGCTAGGAAGCTCCAAATGAAATTGTGTAAAAAGTGTCAGGTAGAGAACAGACTGTAGTTTCTCAGGTAAGTTTTTTAGAGGCCGAAGTTGAACCAGTGACACGTGGCACGCCGTACAATTTTGCTCTCCTGTTTTATCCCATAAACAAGTTACGTTGCAACACTTGGAATAACTCTCTCTCAGAGAATCCAATTGAGGTCAGATCTATGGGGTTGCAAATATAACAGGTCAAGATACCACAGGCCAAAGTTTCAGAACCTGTGCATTTGTAATTTCAGAGATGCACCAGAAACAATCAGGTGCATATTTCTGTCAAAACAGAATTGGATTTTGAGCACCTCCATTCTTGGCTTGTCACTGCTGTGGGAATTTAGGGCTTCGGAGAAAGTTAGAATTTTTAGAGTTGGATACCACGGCTTAATACTCCTCATCAAAATCAAAATTTAGAGACCAAGATCGAATTTTTTGGTTGGGCAGAAGGCCGGGCTTGATCAAACCCTAGTTTGGGATTTTGATCAGAAAGATGGAAAATTAGGGCTTTTGCAAAAGTTGGAATTTTTTAAGTCTATGACCACGGCTGGAATCTCCTCAGAAAAATCGAAGTTTAGAGCTTTGGATCGAACCTTTTGATTGGGCAGAAGGGTGGGCTTTATCAAACCCTAGTTCGGGGTCCTATCTGGTGAATTCAAAAGTTTCAAAGGCAAGTTTGAGTGGTCAATTTTTGTAGTTTTCAAAATTGAAGTATACCAGCTTGATCAGCTCAGCAAGCCACATCTTTCCATCTATTCAGAAGTTTGAAATTCAAATATTGAATTTTTAGGGTTTCTCTAACAAACCCTAATCCAACTCTAGATCCAGTCTTAGTAAATCAAAGTGGATTGGGTTAATCCTATAAGAGAATGAATTGGACACCTACATAAGTGAAGAAGTTCCAGTTTCAGGGGGAGATGAGGCTAAGGCCTTACATAAGAAGACTACAAGAAATCTCGACAGGTATGACTTGAGGAGATATAGGTATGTGTTGAAATCTGTTCATGATTAAGTTTATGATATGTTTGTCTTCATATTATTGAGGTTAGTACAATCTTGATTAATCTTAGAATTGTCTTATCACCCTAGTAAAAGTATGAATGCATGTGAATCATAGAAGACATTCATTGATTAGGGTTATATGATTGTACTAATGCACCTGTGGTGTTGTATGAGGATGATGTTGTCTGCTAACAAGATACATGTACATCAAGAAAGACAAATCAAGTTCTATGACCATGATGACATGAATACAAAGACTCATCCATAATCTTTGACCATATAGAATATCTACTTATGAGGTATGTATGACTTTGTTCTACTATGCTTAACTTATGAGATATGCAGGTTCTAGCACAAAGTCTCTAGATCATTGAAGAGAACAAAGAAGATATTGTTTAGGTATGTTAAGACATAACCAAGCATGACAATCCAGGTATGTTTTCCTATATCAAGTTAGAATCCTAATTTGTGTTAGGATCTTAGGTAAGTATACCTATATATGAAATGATCATGACCATACATACTTAAGTTTATTTAGAATTATAATGTTTTGATAAGTATTGAGACTATACTAATGAATGTATGTTTATGTATGAGATCATGAAAATGAAACTAGTGCACACTTAAGCATGCATAGTGGTATAGAATGAATAGAAGTACAAAGACATATAGAGATCAAGCGGGAGGCAACCACACAAACATAAAAGATAAGTATTTGAATTGTTATTTAAATCTCTGAAATAGTAAATGATATTGCTTGTAATAGTTATATGCATATTTGTATTCCTAGAATATATCATGCATAGTGTAAGCATTCATATAGCATTGAACAGTATACTACTAATATGCATATGATGGATAAGTTGGACAAACATTCCATTGTTGCTTGTCTAGAATGAAACCTCTTTGCTGACATGCTGAGCGCTGTGCACGCTCTCGATAGGATGTTCTGGTAGAGATGGAAGGCATCTAGATAACCACTGTATGCATACAGGATATGGAAAAGTGTTGTGCCAAAGTATTGGTCAATATAGTTGCATAACCATGTGAATCATATTTGTATGCATAATAGGTTATCATGTCAACATGATTTGATGATTATGAAGTATTACTAATCATGTAATTAATTTTGATTTGTAGGAAAGATCATGAAGAATGATGAACACTGAACAAGTGATGGATGTTCAACAAGAAGATTTACAAATAAAACATACTATAGAAGGCTCGTGGCTAGAAGATTCTCTTAGAAAGAGGAAGAGGATCATGACGAGATTTTTTCTCCAAGTGGCTAGATAAGACCATTCTCTTAATGGTGTAATTGAATAAGAAGTACGAATCGAGAAAACTCCCAGGATTCAATTGAAGAAAGCTTTGTATGGGTATCCAGGATCTATAGTCATTTGATGAGATTAATGGTCACCATGGGTGATGCGGATTTCAACCTTTGCTACAAGTTTTAAGATGGTGTCTATATACAGATGAAATTATTCTCTTAAATGGATGCAAGAAGGAACTCACCACAGAGTTCGAATGATCTTGAGGCTCACATCAGTAGACCCATCTGATGAGAGATGGCACAAATAGATATGCAGAAGATCACTCAATCCAGAGTGTGAATGATGTTCAGTCACAGAGGAAGAATTGATAGCTTCTTGACAAGATTGGGATTTGCCAAAAGTAAAGCCGATCCTAACCTTTACCTTAAGGTTATGGATGATGAAGCTGTCATACTATTACTGTATGAGGATGATCTCTTTATGACAGGGAATGAGAAACAGATCATGGAAAGCAAGAAGAAGCTAGCTACAGAATTTGAGATGAAAGATCTCAGATTGATGCATTACTTCCTAAGTCTGGAAGTATAGAAAGGCCCAGAAGGAATCTTTCTCAACCAGGGAAAGTATGCTGTGGAAATCTTGAAAAGATTTGATATGTTGGAATGTAAAGCCATGGACACTCCCATGGATTCCAACTTGAAGCTGTTAGTTGATGACTTATCATAATTAATGGATGTAACTCTATACAGATAGATTATTGGGTCATTGATGTATCTGACGAACACTAGGTTAGATATATGCTTTGCTATCAACACCCTGAGGCAGTATCTAGTGGAACCTAGACGTGATCACTTAATAGCTGCAAAGCATGTGATGAGGTACCTGAAGGGTACGATAGACTTTGGTCTATATTATCTTGGAGATCATGACTTTAGATTGTATGGCTACACAGATGCTGATTGGGCAAGAAGTGTATTAGACAGGAAGAGCACATCAAGTGGATGTTATTGTCTGGGATCTTCCATGATCTCGTGGTTTAGCAGGAAGCAGTCTAGTGTGGCTCTTAGCACAGTCGAAGCGGAATATATATATATAGATGCTTGCTCTAATAGTTGTGAAGCAATATGGCTTCGGAAGTTATTATCAGGACTGTTTGACTTAGAGATGGACCCCACTGTGATCCTGTGTGACAACAAGAGTTGTATCAAGATGACAGAGAAGCCAATGTTCCATGATAAGTCAAAGCACATAGAGATTCAATATTTTTATATACGGGATATTGTGTAGAAAGGAGCTATAAAGCTCAAGTATGTAAGCACTGACGGACAAGTTGTTGATGTATTGACAAAACCTCTGTCTCGAGTAAAGTTTGAGTATTTCCGAGACAATCTTGGTGTAGTTCAGAAGTACCCTCCTTGAAAGGGGGAGTGATATGGTCAATGATGATATTTGGATACTGGTATCGATGTGGATACCTGTATCGATGATGAGATTTCTTATATTGACAGTAAGGTCAATGATGAGGATACCTGTGTTGATATGGATGCTTGTATTGATGATGAGGATACTTGTATTGATGATGTGGATACTGTATCGATGATTTGGATACTTGTATCGATGATGTGGATACTTGTATTGATGATGTGGATATTGTATCGATGATGTGGATACTTGTATTGATGATGTGGATACTTGTATTGATGATGAGGATACATGTGTCGATGATGAGGTTACCTGTTCCAACGATGAGGTTGATGATGAGGTTACCTGTTCCGACGATGAGGTCGATGAAGTGGTACTTAGACTTTGTCTAAGAGGACTATTGGGATTGCATCATCCTTGGACTTATGTCCTAAAGTGATAGGGATTGATCATCCCTTAAGTGGATCAGGATTGCATCGTCCTTGGACTTATGTCCTAAAGTGATAGGGATTGATAATCCTGTAAGTAGATCAGGATTGCATCATCCTTGGACTCATGTCCTAAACTGATAGGGATTGATCATCCCGTAAGTAGATCAGGATTGCATCGTCCTTGGACTCATGTCCTAAAGTGATAGGGATTGATCATCCCGTAAGTGGATCAGGATTGCATCATCCTTGGACTCATGTCCTAAAGTGATAAGGACTAATCATCCTGTAAGCTGATTAGGGATTGCATCGTCCCTAGACATGGTGAGGTGTCTTAAAGTGATAAGGATTAATCATCCTGTAAGATGATTCGGGATTGCATCATCCCTAGACCTGGTGAGGTGTCTTAAAGTGATAAGGATTAATCATCCTGTAAGCTGATTCGGGATTGCATCATCCCTAGACATGGTGAGGTGTCTTAAAGTGATAAGGATTAATCATCCTGTAAGCTGATTTGGGATTTCATCGTCCCTAGACATGGTGAGGTGTCTTAAAGTGATAAGGATTAATCATCCTGTAAGTTGATTCGGGATTGCATCATCCCTAGACATGGTGAGGTGTCTTAAAGTGATAAGGATTAATCATCCTGTAAGTTGATTCAGGATTGCATCATCCCTAGACATGGTGAGATGTCTTAAAGTGATAAGGATTGATCATCCTGTAAGTTGATTCGGGATTGCATCATCCCTAGACATGGTGAGATGTCTTAAAGTGATAAGGATTGATCATCCTGTAAGTTGATCAGGATTGTATCATCCTTGGACCTATGTCCTAAAGTGAGAGGGATTGATCATCCCGTAATACAATCTTGTGCATTGCAAAGTGTGCTGTTGTGTTGATGTTGTTGATCGAGAGGATCCAGATGTTGATCGTGATGATCTAGATGATGATGCTGCTGATCGTGATGGTCTAGATGACGATGCTGCTAATCGTGATGGTCTAGATGATGATGATGCTGATCGTGATGACCTAGATGACGATGTTGTTGATCGTGATGGTCTAGATGGCAATGTTGTTGATCGTGATGGTATAGATGACGATGCTGTTGATTGTGATGATCTAGATGATGATGTTGTTGATCATGATGGTCTAGATGACGATGATGTTGATCGGTAGATCCAGACAATGAGGCTGTTGATCAGGTGATCCAAATGATGATGATGCTTTAGTTGATCGAGTGCTGCAGAATATGAAGACTCAATACTGATGATGCTGATGTTCCAGTATTGATTATGTTCCAGTAACTGAATGAGTTACTGATGATGATGTATAAAGAAAGCTTCCAATGATTTATAGATGTATCATGTATCATGTAGTTGATGACTCCTTGCTCGTGCAGATGTTGTTATAATATCATTCTCGTTAAGGGGGAGTGTTGAGATATTGTAACTTCTAAGAATATTATATTTGTACTTTATTATTCCGGAGATGTTTCATTCCTCCGTGAATACCTTATTGTATATCCGGAGATGTTTTATTCCTCCGTGGAGAATGTGGTAACTTGGGTTATTAGACTTCCCTAGTGGGGGTCGGCCCTGTATGAATCATGTGGGTTAAAGGGTTATTAGACCACCCTAGTGGGGTCATCCCTGTCACATTATGTTAAGTGGTTAAGTTGATGCTGACCTAGTTAATGTAAAAGACGAGTCGAAGTAGTGTATAAATAGAGGAGGTGTGTTCCTCATTTATCACACTCACTCATTATTCACTCACTTTTGAATGGCACATAGGTGAGAGAGAGAGATCTTCTATGGAGGAGAAGGAGCTCATGTTTGGGATATACATCTCTGTATTGTTGATCATCTATATTGAGGAAGCTTTGTTGGGTTTTCTACCCCATGAGGGTTTCCCAGGATAAATCTATGTCTCTTGTGTTTATGCTATGCTTGTTGTTCTTTCAGTGATCCTGTATATGTTATTGTTGTGAAATGAAATGTAATGCTGATATTTTATGTCTTAGAATATTGAATCTTAAAAAATGAGATGGTATCAAAAAATGTTACTGCCTCCCTTGCCACACTTTCCAAAAGGTGATCTCGTGATGAAAAGGTTTCTCATAGAGCATTGCTAACAGGTGTTGTTTAAAAAAGAACGACATCAAGTCGATTGATGGCAATGACTGCAAAAAATATTAAACATGTCAAGAATTTTTTTATTTAAGTATAAAAAAATTAGGATTCAATTAGATGAGAATGATAAAGTTGCATTTTGGGCTATTATCTATAGGAAACCCTATCATGATAGACTTCCAGATAATGTGAGGGATAGGGTGAAATAGTTTTGGAATTTGAACTCTCGTGTGTTACTAAATGAAAAGGACGTTGTGTGGCATCGAATATCCAAAGGAGTTTTTGAAACTCATGCCAAACATATAACAGAGGTCACTCAAGTGGAAATGTTCAACAATTTTAAGGAGAGTAATATTGATGTGAAAATTTCCCTTAACACATTTATCAAACTTAAACCATGGTATGTCAGGCCCATCACTGTTCGGGACACATGTTTTTGTCAGCACCATGCATAATTTCAATTATATTATGATGCTTTTGTAAATTTTGGTATACAATATGGCCAAATGATCCCCCTCCTTCGAGTGTTCGCGAATTTGTCTCCAAGTTATTATGTGCACAAGAGAATGATCAAGTATTTTATAAGAAAGAATGTGTCAGTGGTAGAAAATGCAATGAATGTGCTAATTTGGCACTGTTTGATGTTAAATATCCAATCGATCCAAATGATCCTTGAATGCCAAATGTCACTATGAAATGGAAGAGATATGGATATGTTCAATACACACTTGTTACAAATTCAGCGAAAACATCCAAAAAAATGATTTACTTGAAGAAGATATTTCAGTGACATATTTTATGGAAAAGTTTAGGGATCAAACATATAGATATATTAAGAACTCCCACACAACACAATGGCAAGATGATCAGTTCAAACAATCCCAATATGTATTGCCAAAAGGAACAATATTATCAGTGGTTTATTTCACAAAGAATTACACTTTCACACCACAAAAGGAAATACAAAGCGAATCTTATCATTCAAACCAAGTGTCTATACTTTTTTGTACATTTTGTATAGACATGCAGAGCTTGATATTGATGGTATTGATAGCAATGAAAATGGGCATGAAGTGATTAAAGAGTACCATTTCTACATTAGTGACGACCGTACACATGATGCAAGTTTTGTTCAACATTGTTTTAATATGCTTTATAAAGAATTATCAAGACAAGGAGTCACTTTTACAGAACATTGGGTGCGGTCTGACGATTGTGTTGGTCCGTTTAAATCAGCTTGATCATTTTATTGGTTGTCTCACCTTCACAAGACAATGGATATTCGCCAAACATGGATTTTTTTTCAAACAGGGAATGGAAAAGGAGAGCATGATGGTGCTGGGGCTTGCATAAAGCGTGCACTTAGAATATATCAATTGAGTCACTCTGCTGTTCGACTTGTAAATTCACTCGATGTTGTTAACTGGTGCAAATAAAATTTAACTCATGAGTTCAATGAAAGGATGGCTTGTGTGAGAAGGTGTGTAAATATTTCCTTGAAATTGTTTATATATATGTTTTAGACCTATATATGTTCAATTTTTTAATGAATTTTTTGTTTGAACCTTGAACAAGCACTTTTGGGATATACCAATGGGCGATGTTGATAGATCGATGCCATATAATTGTGTTGCAATCCATGGAACAAGGATTTTACATTCTATTAGGAATGAGAAAGTGGAAAATATACACTTAATTCATAAATGGAAGTACTCTTGATTTTGTCTTATATGTATTGATAATGGAGAATCCATCGATGAATGTCAAAATGAAACTAACAAATTTGTGAAACCTTGGGTACACGAAGAACTGACGTTGTTTCCCCCATTTGCAAGTTTCACTATCGATGCAGAGTTTCACAATGAAGTGGTTGTGATTGAAAAAGATTATGATTGTGTTTCCGATATGGTTAGAGAAGGTGATGTATTCGCTGTCATTGCACTGTCAGATAATCCAGAAAATGTGCATTATTACTTATTAAGATGAACAAAGTCGAAAAGCACATTGCTACAAGAATTTAAAGATCCATCAAATTATACATATGCAGTTGGTTCAGTGGTTTTAATGGGACATTTATTTGAAGATGTAAAGAAATGTACTGACCATACTATTTTTTAGGACTACTAGGTAGATTCTATATGTGCCCAATATAGTCATTTGGTCATAGTAGCTTGATTGCAGTTGAGACCATTGAATACTAGGAAAAAGTCCAAGCATTGACAATGGAAATTGTCGATAGAAGATCATAATTCCATTCTTGAAAATTTGCTACTGGAACATTTCATGTGAATGGAACAAATTCATTGATAAATTTTTCTTTGATTGTACCTAATTAGAACATCTAGAAATTTCTTATTGTTGGAATATGTTGTGATCTGAATTGTGTGGTATTGTTGGTGAACTATGGATTGTGATCTATACTTAAATGTGAGAATGACACATGTACTGTGAATTTAGCTATTTCTTTAAACAATTTGAAGACTAAACAATGCACCATGGATGTTTCCCCATTTGGGGTTTTACCACATAAATTTGTTGTGGACCACTTATTTTCTTGTATCTTGCTTGTTCACTTTGTTTATTTGATCATTGTTTAAAAAAATGTGTATGTAGTTACATGTATAGTTCATGAATCAAATTTAAATACATGTTACTTGTACCTGGTTTTAAATAATGAGATCATTGACATGTGTTAGTTGCACATCGAGTTTTTATTTTTATATATTTCATGATTTTTTGCAAGAGATCCTTTTAAAAAATGGAGGATTCTTAGAAGGTGAAATGGAAGTTGTGATGAAGACTCCATTGTTCATGTAATTTGTAGATCAATGGTTAAGTTTTTAATACCACCTCAACTAACACATATTTTGAATGCATCTATTCTTTGAGCCTTTAAAAAATGGAAGATTCTTAGAAGTTGAAATTGCAGTTGTGATGAAGACTGGTGTTCATGTAATTTGTGGATCAACAGTTGAGGTTTTTATACCATCTCAACTAAGACAAATTTTGAATGCACATAGTCTTTGATCGTTTCAAAAAATGGAAGATTCTTAGAAGGTGAAATTGCAGTTGCGATGAAGACTCCAGTGTTCACGTAATTTGTGAATCAACAGTTGGGGTTTTTATACCATCTCAACTAAGACATATTTTTAATGCATAGTCTTTGAGCCTTTCAAAAAATGGAGGATTCTTAGAAGGTGAAATTGCAGTTGTGATGAAGATTGGTGTTCATGTAATTTGCAGATCAATGGTTGAGGTTTTTATACCATCTCAATTAAGACAAATTTTGAATGCACATAGTCTGAGAGCATTTCAAAAAATCGAAGATTCTTAGAAGGTGAAATTGTAGTTGTGATAAAGAATCCAGTGTTCATGTAATTTGTGGATCAACGATTGAGGTTTTTATACCATCTCAATTAAGATATATTTTGAATGTATCTAGTCTTCGATCCTATCAAAAAATGGAAGATTCTTAGAAGGTGAAATTTTAGTTGTGATGAATACTGGTGTTCATGTAATTTGTGGATCAACAGTTGAGGTTTTTATACCATCTCAACTAAGGGATATTTTGAATGCATCTAGTCTTTGACCGTTTCAAAAACTAGAAGATTCTTAGAAGATGAAATTGCAGTTTTGATGAAGACTCCAGTGTTCATGTAATTTGTGGATCAACTGTTGAAGTTTTTATACCATCTCAACTAAGACATATTTTGAATGCATCTAGTCTTCAATCCTGTCGAAAAATGGAAGATTCTTAGAAGGTGAAAATGCAGTTGTGACGAAGATTGGTGTTCATGTAATTTGCGGATCAACACTTGAGGTTTCTATACCATATCAACTAAGAAAAAATTTGAATGCACATAGTATTTGTGTTAGGATATTTAGACACTTAGGAGTTAGTTAAGATCAACTTGTGTAATATATCCGTTAGGGATAGTGTGTTTCTTTAGTATGCATTAGTATGCATTTGTAAATACTTAATCTGAGGGTCACGATATGTTTCCGACATAGAGTGATCCGACGGCTCAACTTCTCTTAGATCAAACCTAACCTTGATCCATGGCTTAACACCCGATTGGTCCATGATCTCTATTTAAAGAGCATGGAGGGTCATTGTTTAGTTGATCGATTATGAGAAGCTCATTTGTAACTTTCTTTCTTTGCATAATAAATTGTCCCGTAGAAGCTATTTGGCCGGGGCCGTGGAGTGTTTCCCTCAAGAGGGTTTAAACCACGTCAAAACATCGGTGTGTTGATCTGTGATCTGTTTGTGTGAAGCGGTTGCTCTTGGTGTTCGGTCCTTTGGTAGTACCCTGTGTACCCGAACATGGTATCAGATCTTTTATGAAGTGCCGCTTCCGGTTATGATCTAGATCTTGAACTGCTGTTGCCGAACCTCGAAAGAGTTTCTATTTCTAGTATTTCTGTGCATTTCTGGGTTGTGGGAGGTGTTCCATTGCGTCCGGAGCGTCGTTTCCATTGGAAAATAGTTTTCGTTTGATCGAAAACGGTTCCCGGTTGCTCCAGAAACGCGTATTTCATCAGATCTGAAGGTATAATGTTACAGTGACGCATTTTTTTTATTTCGTTTTAAAAAAAAAAGAAATCTCATATTTCATCTTTTTTTTACGGTTAGATTTTTTTTTGGGTTCGGATTGTTGCTTTCCCGTCTGCGTATGCTCTTTGCCGTGCACCTTGAGCGATCTCGGCAAATCAGAAACAGAAAGGAAAAGGGTTTTTCTCGGCTGCATATGTTGTTTGCCGTGCACCTTGCGCGATCTCGGCAAATCAGAAACAGAGAGAAAACGTAGACTTTCTGGACAAGCTAACAAGATCTAACCCCACAAGTGTGGAAAAGTTTTTTTGTTTCGATTTGTGGTCTGTTTTGCAGGAAAAAGGGCAAGCACGCAAACCGAGCAAGAAGAGTAAAAAAAAAAAAAGCCCCCTTCCTCATTCCCATATTTTACATACCTTTTAATCTAGCTCACTTGGTTCAAAGTTGCTTTATTCCTTAATAGGTCTTGAGTTCAAGTCCTAGGAAGTTACTTTTAAAAGAAAAAGTGCATGCAATTTCTATTTTCAAGTTACTTTATTGTAAAAGTGCATCTCACTTAAATAATAAAAAAAATAAAAATACAAGTAAGTCACTTAAGTTTTTTTATTGTTGCACTATTTAAAAGTAATATCATTGTAAAAGTGAAATCACTTATTTTACAAAAGTGGTTCACTTAAAACAACTTTCTTGTAAAGTGATTGTCAAAAGGTTCATCTTGGGAAGAGGGGGGTTCTTTTTTTTGCTGGACATTCTCTAGCTGCCACGTCACTATTGGGGACATCTTCAACAGTTTCTTTGTTCAAGCATAACTTCATCATACAGAGTCAGTTTCCAGTGCCGTTTTTTTTGAAACCGCCTATTTTTTCGAGTTCTTCACATCCAGACTATTGGTTTCTACTTTTACACCATTAATTTACAACTATGGCTGCCCATTGTGATATTCTACTTAACAGTTCCAACTATTTCTCATGGAAATCTCGTATGGAGGATGTTCTACGAAGTAGGGGACTTTTCAGAATTACCACAGGGAAAGAAAAAGAACCCACTGATGATGATAAGAAAATAAAATGGGCAAATAGATGTGATGAAGCTCGTGGATTGATTGGGATGTCAATCTCTACTGATTTGCGATTCCACATATCTGGAATTGATGAACCTAATACTGCTTGGGACAAGTTGGAAACTGTGTTTGGTAAACACAATGAAATTCGAGGCCACCAACTCGAAAATGAGTTGATTTCTTTAAATCCAAGTGACTTTTCATGCATTCAAGATTATTTATCTAAGTACAAAACTCTTAAACTCTTATGTGCAGAATGTAAGATTGAGAGGGAAGACAAACAATGCATTTATCATATTCTTTCCAAACTTGGACCTGCATATTCTGTTTTTGTATCTACATTTTACTCCATGAAAGCATCCTTGAATTCAGCTAGCTATCAAGAGCCTAGTCTTGAATCCTTTTGTGATTCCTTGATTAGAGAACAAGATAAACTCATTCATCTTGGAATAATCAACAATGCAGATACATCTGGGAAAGCCTTATTGTCCCAATAGAAATAAAAGTCCAAGCCTCCCAAGAAACAAAATTTTCGCAATAATAAGTCAAAAAAGGGTCCAAAACCCTCTCAGTCAGCTCCTTCTTTAAAAAATGACAAAGGATCCAAGCCAAAAGGCAAGAAGACTGAGCGTCATTGCAACTATTGCGGGAAATATAATCATGATGAATCTAAGTGTTTCAAGAAGATGGCAGCCTTGGAAGCAGCAATGAAGAAGCACCACATCAGCCTAGATTCGCCTTCAGAATCTGCCTCTCATGGACATGCACTTTGTGCTTTTGGTTATTCTTATAATGCATCTTCTTCTTCTACTTCAAATGAATGGCTCATTGATTCTGGAGCATCTTATCATATGGCTAAGGATCAAGCCATCTTTTCTACTATGCATGAATGTAACACCAAACAAATATTTGTTGGTGATGATAGATCTCTAAGTGTTGTGGGAGCTGGAACAGTTCCAGTAGATAATGGTCATTTTAGTGATGTACTATGTGTTCCAAGAATTTTCTGCAATTTGTTATCAGTCTATCAGATCACTCATTCTGGTGAAGGTAAAACTGTGACCTTTACACCTCACCAAGTTGTAATCAAGGATTTTAAAGATCCTCAACAGGTCCTAGCTACTGGAATTGTTGATGATATTACCAGGTTGTACAAGTTTACTCTTCTTACTCGGATCATGACAAACCAGGTTGGTGTTCGGTCCTTTGGTAGTACCCTGTGTACCCGAACAATTTGAGCCTTTCAAAAAATGGAAGATTCTTAGAAGGTGAAATTGCAGTTATGATGAAGACTATAGTGTTCATGTAATTTGTGGATCAATGGTTGAGGTTTTTATACTATCTCAACCAAGACATATTTATTATTTAACATTAATTTTACTTAAACTTTTAGTATGTAATTTTGATTTGTGATAGATATTTTAATGATTAAATATACATTAACAAGTTAGTAATAATTAATTTTTTTTTATAAATATTATCAAAATTTCTTTATTTTAAAATTTTCACAATTTTAAATTTACCTTCTATATTAAAAATATTAATGAATATTTTAAAACCATAAAAACACTAAATTCCAATTAGAGTCTCATTAATTCCAAGTTATGAATGACAATGTTTAAATTATATTAGCTTTGTATGGTCATGAAGAATTCATGGAAATTGACATCCAAAAATAATGCCACCTACTAACTTGGGCATTGATGCCAAATGGAGAACAACATGACATACAAAAAAATTATTTAGCATGGTTTTAAGACTGGAATCAAACATGTAACTATGTGAATCAATCCATAAGAATCTTACTAGTTCGGAACATTACAAAAGAAAGAAAGCACCTTTATCTTATCCAACTATTAATCAATTTAGGGATTTTGACCACTAAAACACCCAAGAATAGAAAAATGGTTTCAAGTTACAATTTAGAGAATCCAACCATCAAAGAAATGGATGATCATGACAGAGATTTGTCATGATAAGAAAATCCATTCAACACTTATTGTGAAGTTGAAAATGATGAATCTAATACAGAAAAAAGGAGATAAGAAAGATCACTCTAGATGACCTTGCACTTGCAATTCAAACTCAACTAAAAAACAAATTTTGGAGACACAAAAATAAAGAACTAGTCTACAGATTAAATGGCATAACTTAAACAAGAGATGTTTAGTGACCGGGAAATGCTTGAAGGACTTAAATGTTTGTTGAACCGTAGTCCATGCTTCCACAAGAAATGCCAATTTAAACTGAAGGGGACATGATTCTAGAGTTGATATATTTGAAAGATCAATTCTATTTTTGTAAGCTAAAATATTCTATTAATTAACATAAATATACAAGATAGGTTTTGGCTGGCTAGTATGCCACTAGGGAAACCATACCAACGAAAAAAACTTAAATTCTATAGCCTAACTCCCTTACAAAATAATTTAGTGGTCCAACTTGTTACAACAGAAAAAGCATGAAATTGTGTCATGTCCAAAAAAATAAAAACCATCTTGCTCACATTTTGAGTCAAATTTTAGCATTTAGCTATCATTGATGTGTTAACATCTTTAGAGTGATTCTCTCTATATTCAATTATACTATCATGTGCGCTTTTTTAAAACGTCTATAACATGATTTTCGGTTACACGTCTGAGATATATGTTCTCTATTTTTTTTAGTTTTTTATCTCATTTTAAAAAAATTAATAAGATTCATTATTTAAATTCAAAAGTATGATAAGAAAATAACAAGAATCATCTCTAAATGGTAGATATTTTGATTCAAATTGTATATATTGAATTCGAAGTCAAAATTGATAAGTATCTATAAGGACAATTTAACATAAAGTCCAAACTATAAGGATAGTTTAACATAAAGTCCATACTGTTCAGCCTCATAAAACTTAACCATACAATAAATAAACCATCAGGACAGTTTAACATAAATTCCAAACTGTTCAGCCTCATAAAACTTAACCATGCAAAAAATAAACTTGCAGGACAGATTTAGCATAAACCTCCTTGAGATCCTATATCCCTGAACAAACTCCACTATAAATATGAAACCCAACCTCATCCAAATCCCCAATACTCCATGCAATTAAAACAAAAGTCGAATTGAGTTCCATGAAAATGTTTTGCAACTCATAATTTTTACTCAAGGGCATGCCCATCTCCAGTTTATAGATACCCGCAAACACCACAACAAAATTTTATCAATAAAAATGCTTCATGTCCATATAAAAAATTAATTGCAGGAGAGATAAAAACATACCATGTGGATTTAACTAGATGAAAAAAGTGAAAATTGAAATAAACACAATCCTTTTATCTTTTTTCACCAGGAAAAAACAGTGTCTTGAGCATTATTAGAAGGTGAAATTGCAGTCGTGATAAAGACCACGTAGATCTATTGGTTTGGTGATGATTTTAAGGGTATGATGAGGTGGAACAGGGTCATCCTCAATTATCTCTACTAGGATCTGAGCAAGCTTCTATTTAAACATTTGTAGGTCTAAAATAGTCTCTTGGGTGATGCTCGGCCAGTTCTTTGTGCCTTTAGCTGGCAGGGTCTGGAACCACGGTTCTTCATCTATACGACTGGGTGGCACTTCTTCATGAGTCTCATGGGTTGGCCATGGTGGAATAGAAGGCACTAAACAACTTAGGGGCTACATAGTCCTTTACTTCTTTATGGAGACATGCACTAACAAAAATCCAATTCAAGTGTAAGAGGTGGAATACACTAATATAAGCACCAATAGCACAAAGATGACATATTCCAATCTAGATTTAGCATGAGCTCAGGAGGTGACATATGCCAATCCCATTTTATCATGAGCACAAGAGGTGACATACTACAACAATCATAAGTTATCACAAGAATGAAGGTGATGTACGGTAATCAGGGGTAAATGCAAGCATGGAAGCTGACATGTGCTAATATGAGCCACAACAAGCATAATGAATACATATGGAATCCAGATTTAGCATGATCACGGGAGGTGACATTCAATAGTCTGAGTTATCACAAGCACAAAGATAATGTACATAATAACCTAGATTTACTACATGCACATGAGATGGCATACATCAATGGGGAGTTGATGCAAGCAATAGAGGTGACATACATCAACCTAGGGTTGATGAGCGAATAAAGAATACTAATGTTGACGATATACCAATAGAGGAAAAGGAGGTGAAGGGAAGAGAGAATGCCACCACAGAAGGGGCCCTTTTGGCACAAAATGGAGACCAACTAGTTCTCATTGGTTGCAACAAATGTACCATTATAGTCTAGATGCCATGTCATATTCAATCTCTCCAAAGGAAGAATATCTCATCAAAATCACTGTTGGAACCATGTCAAATGGAAAGAGAGAAATTGGGGTTTAATTTATTCATCTCTACTTAGATCTAATCTATGAAAACATTCCCCATAGTATCACAGGTAACAAAACAATCTAATGCGTATCTACTATTAGTAGAACTCATCCATAAGAAAAACAAAAATATACTTGATGCATAAAAGGAAAGAACAAGCCACAATAACCATGAATATAAAAAATTTAAAGGGGGATTCTAGATAGTTGGAGGCCAAGTTTAAATTCAAAGAAGTTCTAAAAAATTCATTGAAGTAGCCTGAAACACCTTCATGCTTACTCTAACTAGAGACTGATAACAATATTGAAAAATCAAGCTGTTGCAGGCTCTCCACATGACCCACATTACAAAAATAGGCAAGGTTTTATACTGAGGAATAAAATTAAACCAAGATAGCAGTATATATTCCAACAAAGAAGAATACCATTTGAAAGAAACATGTACCTTGAAAAGAATCTCAAACCAAACCTTTTCACAAATATCGCTTTCAACAAATAAATGTTGAATACTTTCTTCATTGCTTTTGCTCAGGAAACATGCATTTGGTCATGAGAAGATTTTTTTAATCAAATTATCATAAGTAAGAATCCTTTTTTCCATGCACAACCAACTAAAGCATTTAATATGCAATGGATATGTCCACTTCCACAATTTACTATTCCACTACTATGATACTTTTAAATTTAAGGAGGAAGAGATTGATTCATAAGCATCTTTACCACTCATTTGTCCAACTTTGGATTTCCAAGCACCAACTTGGGAATCTGCCTCCCTATTAAGCTCGATGCCCACATAATGAACACAATCCTACAGGGATTATAAAATGCTTTCCATCAACAATAAAAAAGCAGCAAATACTTTACCAGTAGGACAAAGCAGACAACCTATAGAACAATCCAACATAATTGCTTGTACAACATTAGCAAAATTATTCCACAATACAATATGTCACATGAGCAATTATAAATTCACACAAAATTCTCATAACCTATATAATCTAAACCAATACTGCCACTTACATCAAACATATCAGTCATTTAACCAGCTGGGCGTGATGGCAGGATAAACTTCAATTCTTTGAACTTTTCTTGGGTAAGTGCTCCAGATTTTGGAAACTCAACATTGAAAAGAATGCACAATTGATCCTTCACAAAACAACTTTGGTACATAGGCATACCTTCAACATTTATGGCTTTGTGTTGATCTCAAATCACGAAATTTTTTGATTTAAGATGAACACCACATAATGGAATGTAGGTTAATTTTCTATGCAATCACATAAACAAATAAATAAATAACAATACCAAAGGAAAACTAAAATCTCCATTCATCCCAGGATAAGTTCTACAAGAGCATGTTTAACCTTACAATGAAAATGATGTAAGTTTGTTGAAAGCCTATAGTTTTCATACCTCTCTGTGGGGAAGTTTGAGAACATGTTACCTTGTGAAAAGTTTGCAAACCCACTTATCAATGTGGATGTTTCAATAGTTGATGGTACTATTATGCTTTTTGATCCTAAGGAATATGAGATTCCACTCACTGGAATAATAGGAAAATTTGGTAAGTCCCAACATTCTCTATGTTTGAAAACTCTACTCCTATCACTTGAGAAGTATTAAAGTTCACACTTGTAGAGTAGTCTGTTGTGCTAGAGGTGGTAAATGGCAATGTATCTTGAGAGTTAGAAGAGAAACTCTCATAAATATGGATATAAGAAAATTGCTCTAAAACTATTATAAAACCCACTAACATGATAACCCTTCACGTCCTCTACTCCTAACAAAGGATACTCCTACAATTTACATAGATTTTGTCAGAGAGTTAGAAAATTGCTCTGAAACTTAGACCAATTGTCAAACAATTGCTCCGATGCTAGGAATGGCTTTCAAAATCCATAGCCAAGACACCCTTCCCTTTTCCCCACCCCCATTTAGGAAACTATTGAGTTATACATACTTTTTTTCCATTCCCTTTTCCCCATCCCCATTTAGGAAATTGCTGAGCTTACATACTATTTTTTTCAAAATGCACTGCTTTGAAGCTCTTAATAGGAATTTCCTTGGGATTTTGAAACATACTTTTGGACTACATATTAGGTAATATAGGCCCAAGTTTCTTCTCCTTAGGATAAATGGATTGCACAAATAATTACCTTAATATGCATTAAGGTATATGAATGCATGTGCACATATATGAATAAGGTCTCAAAGATAAATTGTATTGTTGAACTTTCCAAGACAAAAAATTAATTTGCAAGAAATGAGAAAAATGATTAAAAAATCACAAATAACAAATCTAAAAGAGACAAGGATTAATGCACTCAAACATATGTAAGATTCGAAGGGCATGTTGGATGATAGGGCAAACTATAGTCGATGTTAGGGTTCAGGCATCGTCTAGGACATGATTATGCATAAACACAAAATGAAAATATATGTCTAGGATTAGCACATGGCACACAAGAATAATTATTCTTTAACTAAGGGATTTATTGTTCATTAATGAGAAGGACAAGTCTATAGACAAAAGGAAATTGAAAAAAAAAATGATAGAATGAACTTGCATTATGATGCTTATGTGTGTTGATTCAGATGCTTATATCACTCTTTAGTTCCAACACTCTTTACCCCCTTGGTGTGATAATGTCCTAGTCATTATGGGATAGGCTAGCATTACATCCTCATCTTCATTGGTTGAATCCATTGTGGCATTGAGCATATGACATGATCTCAATTCTTAACATAGTTTCAAAAGGTTTATTTGATGGAATGATGTGGTTTTCATGTGTGGGTGGCATGGTATTGATCTCTCACTGCTCTAACGCCTAGCAATATTGGAGGTTTCTATTACATGGATCTATTGCTCATGATGTGTACTATGCTTTGGTGTGGAGAACTTGGCTAGATATAGGGTTTCTATTCTTATTTTGTTGTAGAGGATAACTCTACAAGAAGCCTAAACATTATATCTTTCTTGGAGCATATGCGAGGAAATAGATTGTCTCTTGTATGTGTGGCTTTCTTGGATGCTTCATTGGTCATACATGTGGATCTCTTGCAAGCAACAAGCACAAATCAAATCATATCGTAATGGATTGTGAATGAAACATTAACCATCTAGTGACAAGGTAAGAATGACCAATAAGAAACAAACTTCTTATATGTTCTGAATGTTTTATGTCCAAAATACTATCATGCTTGATTGCTTGGCTCTTGGGTATCCATGAAGGTTTGAAACTATGCAAATTATATTTGTGTCCTCACCAATGGTTTTTCAAACCACTATTAGCCTTCTCATATTTAAAATTCGCTGCAGTAGGTCATCTAGATTACTTTGTAAAGACCCAAACTTTTGAAGCGATCTATCAATTACCTTCAAATTCTCATATGTGAGAGATATTGAGTAGAGATTTAAGATGGTAGTGTGAAACCACCCACAAAAGGACATGCATGAATGGAATTCAAATAGACTATATACTTGAATCCAATGAATCTATTTCATTTTAAACTTTCCATTCTCATCGATAGTTCCAGGTAGTATTATCACATGTTTCTTCTCATTTGGTAATACTACCTCAATGATTCCATTTGCTCAACTATTATTTCAAAGAATAGTTGAGACCCTATTTTTCCTTTTTTTGCTATAATTGTATTATGTTGGGATGTATATAGTAGTAAAAATCAAGTGTTGCTTATGATCCTTAGAACTAGGGCTTGTAATTTGATATCATATTCAAAACACCAATTGAATTGGACAACCTTGCTACCATACCTCATAATTTAAGCAGAGATATGACTTCAAATTTTTAGGTTGTTTTTTCTAAAGGGCTTGCACAAATTTGATTCCACCATTCCATTTCAATAAATATTTCAAAATAATATTATAGCTAATAATGCTAATGGTGTTGTTTGAAATGGGAAAATCACATGATTGTTTGAATGTATCCAAGGAGATAAAACTTGAGGCCATCAACAAAATCAAAGTTAACTCCTACCATAGAGGTTAAAACTTAAGACAAAGGAAGCATCTATGCATTTGATATATGGAGCAACATAGGCTCCTCACATTCTTTCAATACATATGTGAAATCGACTAGTAATAAGGGAGATTACATACTAGAGCATTGGTACCTATACACGATCTTTTTCCTTCCCACCCTATCACTATAGGGTTATATGGGATAATGAATTATATTTGTGTAAGAATGGAAGATGAAAATATGGAAGACTACAGATTGATTCATAAGTATCTTTACCACTCATTTGTAAATCTCTAGTAAAGACTATAGATTGAGGGATTCAAAGCCATGATCATTAGCCTATTAGGATTAAGGAAAATAATATTGAAAAAGAAAGTGATCGAAACCATGTTATGATCACCACTGGCCTTGGAATTTTCTCCCTTAGAGTTTTGTCGTTAGTAGGCTCAGGTATGAAAATAATGGAAGTTTCATTATGAATACTTTAGTGACCTGAAAGACAATTATTCATGTCATTGGTAGATGCACTTTGTGTTTCACTTTCACACTGTCACACTGAAAGAGGAAATGAAGAATCTAGACTTAGGTGTTTCCCTATTCCACTAGGCTATTGTTTTAGGGCTGATTATTATTGATGTGATAGTAACTCAATGGACTGCCCAGATTTACAATGAATGCTAGTCCATTGTTTTTTAACCACTATAGGAACAGACTATGAGTCTTATAACTATTTTTTGAACCCTAGAACCATATCACAATGTTGTTGTTGCTTCAGAACATGCCTAGATTAGAAATGATGAAGTTGCAATGTTGTTTACATCCACGAAGTTGTTCACAATGCACCCAAAAATGTGGTTTTAGGGCTGATAATATATATCTACTTCTAAATCTAAATGATGAATGGTATCTAAAAATTGAAAAAAACATTGTCACATGGTTTTCAAAAATTTTCATATATATATATATATATGAAAAAAAATTCAATTTTCGGATCTTAAAAGAATCTAAAGAATTATGTTTTCGTATTTTATGAATTTTCTGGATATTATGTTAATATATTGAACATTTTTAAAGCATTTACTATGAAATGAATACAACCAATTTGAAGGAAACTAAAAAAACCCATGGGGTATGAATTGGAAGGGATACTCTAGGGCCACGTAATATCATCTAAATTTGGATCTCAAGTTTCCCATATCCTAGAATCATAGATAGAGAGGAAGAAATTTTCGAAGAGGTAAAGGAAAATGTAGCAAATATTTATTCAAAATATGGAGGGGTTGGCAAACGTACCTATGTACATGTCACTGAAGTGGATTTCCTTCACCATTTCCTTCATCCTCAATTTCCATCACATCATTTTGATGGATCTGAAAAGTGAAAATCAAATTTAAACTCAATATATATCCACATGGTAAAAAGTATACCAAAATAAATGAGATCTTTCCAAAAATAAATTATTGTTACCTGTGTCTCTAGTGGAAATTGAGTAGGTATAAATTCCTCAACATTCCCTACATTATTAGCACTTACCTACATAAAATTAAAATGTAAGCGACTAACAACATATATCCATTCGACTTAGGCATTAGAAAGTTCAAGAAATAATATAGATACAAATCTCTTCATACCTGTTCTACTTGTTCATCACTATAAAGTTGAGCGGTGTACTTAAGATCATAATCACCATTTAGGAATTGTAAAAACTGCATATGTTCGAAAACATTTATGGACATGAGATTTCAAGACCATCCATATATATATATATAGACAAAACATAATATATGCAATAACATATTATGTGACATGCAATCTAGATAATATTGTTATTGTATTTTTTCATAACATTGTTTGTAGAATGACATTTTACCTCACCTATAGAGTTATTTTCTCGATCAATCAATTGCTTACACTTATCTCTACAAGATGATGCATACCGCTCAAGATCCAATCGATCCATCGCTTGTAACACGACATCTGGTAATTTAGTGAATGGAATATAATCTACACTGGGAGTACGGTGCCTATTACTTAGGCCTAATCCAATCCCTATCAAAGCAGCTTGAACATGCTCCTTTATTTTCTCCCTCACAACAGTTGTTGCTTGGGATGACAACTCCAACTCGTCCTGGAATACAATCACTCTATATGGTCGAGGTACTAAGCGAGGCAATGGAGCTCTAAATTGAACATCTCGCATTGCATCGGGTCTTTCATATGTATGACCTTTTCTAGCACCATAGAATTGTGATCTCGTATCTGTATAATCAGGGTCCATGTGCAACCGAAAATCTACATATATCATTCTAACAAAATACTGGGGCACCTCATCATTATTTGGAAAATTCCCATATGCTTACAAGAACCGCTCATAAATATATGGCGCAATGGTTGGATCAATAAATCGTGCAACCTTTAGATGTTTTTTGTCTTCGGGTCGCAAATTAAATAATGACAACGTCGCTTCTTTCATGATTGCGGCTTTAACTTATTTGTAGGAGTGGCCATCACCAACCATTTCGTCCTACGCATCATGTCAAAAAATACATGGGTGGATGGTCCAACACTATGATAAGACTCTATCAAACCTTTTAGATTGTGCAAAATGATCACAAGACTCTCTCAATTATTGCTAGAGATATTGCTGCTATCCAACTCAACATGCAATCTACTTAAATGTTTTGTCATCCCTTCAACGTTGAGCGTCGCAATGTTGTCTTCCCAAGGTAACTCCTCAAGAATATCTCTAGGATTGGGTTAAAGAGGTTCATAGCTTGGATTGCGAGCATACTCTTTCACCCTACGACCTATTCCCCTCGACGACATCCAACAGGAGGAGCATAAAACCCTATAAGATGTAAAATGTGCAATTATTAATATACAAGAATAATTTGTCAGACAAATTTAGTTAAATCTAAATAAAATGTGTTTAATAAAAATACCTGGTGGAAACCTTTCGCCACACTGTACACTACCTGAACTGGAAGCAAGCGATTATGCAGAAGGAGCATCTCTACTAGCACCTGTATAAAACAATAAATTGTCAATTACAAAATCACTTTAGAAACTCCATTTCCAACACATTAAATATGTTAATCAAGATTTAGGTCTAAATTTGACCTGAAATAGGTCTATCAGATGGTGGGTCGACTGTGCTAGGTGTAGTAATAACATAAGACACTGAAAGCAGATACATAAAGCAATCAAGTTCTATGCATGTTCCGTTAATTTTTTTTACATATCACCTACTTTAAAATGTAATTTAAATAGCATTAAAATGTACCTAAACGTGTCATCTGGGAATCTATGTGCAAAGCATATGGGACAACTTGAGGCAGACTCCGTTCACCTACAGTGCATCCAGTAGATCCCTCAGAAAGGCGTTTGTCAGATTTGTAACGAAGACCAATATCTCCAGAGAACTTGCATTGATCCATGTGCGATGATACAGATGGGACCATATGTGTCATTGTGCTGCGATGGTTCAAGGAAACTGGATTTCCTTGACACTGGCCCTGTGCATCTGTGCATGATGATATTTTAAAAAAATGTCAAAATATTTATGTTCATATTTTTTTTGCAAGAAACGTTTAATTTATCTTAGACTTGAATGTGTTAAATAATAGTCCAAAATACCTGAGTGTGTCCTCCGAGAATGTGGGTCCGAAGAAGCCAAGTTGGCATGACCCTGACTCTGAGCACTTGTGCATGACAATAAATTTTCAAATTATAAACAAGTCAAACAACATTTCAATTCATATTTTTTCAAATTATGTGTATAATTGAAAATGTTAGATAATAGTCCAAAATACCTGAGTGTGAACTCAAAGAATGTGGGTTTAGAGAAGACAAGTTGGCATGATTCTGACTCTGAGCACTTGTGCATGACAAGGAAATTTCAAATTATAAACATGTCAAGCAACATTTCAATTCAGATTTATTCAAATTATGCGTAGAATTAAAAATGTAAAATAATAGTCCAAAATACTTGAGTGTGACCTCAAAAAATGTGGGTTCAGAGATTTCAAGTTGGCATGCCCTCGACTCTGAGCACTTGTGTATGATGAGAAAATTTCAAATTATAAACATGTGAAGCAAAATTTCAATTTATATTTCTTCAGATTATGCATAGACTTGAAAATGTTCAATAATAGTCCAAAATACTCAAGTCTGACCTCCGAGAATGTGGGTTCGGAGAAGCCAAGTTGGCATAACCCTGACTCTGAGGACCTGTGCATGACGATAAATTTTGAAATTATAAACATGTCAAACAACATTTAAATTCAGATTTCTTCAAATTATGCATACACTTGAACATGTTAAGTAATAGTCCAAAAATACCTAAGTGTGCCCTCCGTGAATGTGGGTCCAGAGAAACCAAGTTGGCATTACCCTCACCCTGTTCACCTATGCATGAAAAGTAATTTTAAAATTATAAGCATGTCAAACATACATTCCATTCATATTTATTCAAATTAAGCAAACAATCTAGCATGAATCTCAATATGCACACATATGGTGCCTCCAATAAAGTCATCAGAAACAGGTCTACCAGGGTTGGAACCACTGGAAACAACTCAAGGTGCCTCGTGTGCATCCATATGGAGTAATGAGAGATAGATTAAGGTCCTGGTATGGGGTTTAATGTATTGGGTTAAACTAATTGTAAAAGTTGAATACACTTTTGAAATAAAAAATATCAATGAATAAAAATGTATGACGGTTAGATGCAATAGATCTTCTCGTCTCTTAACCTGGTTTCTACATCATTCTATATATAATTAAAGGGTTAGTACTTACTGTTATTGAAACCTGTTAAATGAATTAAAAAAACACATTTTCAGACATTGTTGGTAATGTCAGCCTTTTATGTTTGGATTTATATTTCAAATATGGAAATTGTCTTAATCGAATCTGCCCTAAATTATGCATTACTAAAGTACAACAGGTCAGATGAGTTTGGATCTATCCTTATGTTAATGTTGGATAAGGTCAAACTTAGGCTTCTTCTTATAACAACCACATCACAACACTTTCAAGATATCTCATTGGGAAGAGAAATGTTAAAATAGAAGATCAGATGTATAAATTGAAAGGAACCGAAAGGGATCTCAGGAGGTTGTAAAATGACTAGTTGGAGAGGCAAATTTCATCATTAACACAGGAGAATCTATATCAATAATGACTAGGAATATTTCCTTTGTGATGAAATCGTAGGGGTTCATCCAGTTTAACAAGGGTTAGCCCCTAATTTGTAACATTAATTGCTTAAAATAATTTTGTTAAGAAAAAATATTATTTCCTAATTACAATAAAATTGTGCATTGAAAATTACACAACTTCTGAATTCAACCTATAATGACATAGGTAACAAAATATCACATACTAGGGAGGCTATAGACTAGCACTTTTATTGTAAGAAAATATATAAGATGGTTTGCACTAAAAATTATATATAGGAATAGCCTTTAAAGTATGCACATTAACCATTTATTAGCCCGGAAAGTTAGAGATTGAAGAATTAAAAGGACTAAGCTCCTAAGAGTCCCAGAAGAATGCAACACTTTTGTATCCAGAAATAGGAAACTCTTAAGATGAAGAGAAAGCAGATCGCTTGCTCTTTATGTGAATATGGATGATGTAAAGAAGATGTATATGTAATAGAAAAATAAATTTTGGGATGTAAAGCAGTAAAGCTCTGGATGTAAGTCCTTTTTTGGACATTTCATGTTCATTCTTTCAGAATGAATGATATTTTCCATTTGGAATATATATATATATATATATATATATATTTGGTGAGATCAAGAAGCTATTTAAGCTACTTAACTATTTATGTTGAAATGAGATATTTTTTCTTTTGGAAATGTATCATTATATCCACCTAGTTCTCAATTAGTGTTTATATTTTTTGTGTTTCTTTCTTTCCATTACTAGATAATGAGAACGATAATTTGAATGGCTAAAGCAATTTTTTTTAATATTAAATTCATAGAATTTAATCATGAGATTGATCTCATGTTTATAGTAATTTCTTTATTTCCTTATTTTGAAATCTGTAATGATCAATGATTCATCTACTAAATATTTTTCTTGAATTCCTCTTTTTAATCCTTCTCATGTAGTCATAATACCAACCCTTATCTTGAGATGACATAATTGTTTGCACCATAATTAATTTATTTTGATAATATATAATAATATGACATGATGCTTATTGTTAAGGTATTTTACAAATTCCCCCTAACACAATGGAATAAGGGCTTATACTTTAACCATAGTAGCAAGATTGGACAGTAATGGCCTTCCCTCAATAGAAATTGATCATGAAAATTGGGCAAATATGACACCATCATTTTACTTTTGATTATGTTTGATAATCCATCCATTAATGAACTCCAAAAGAAAAAATTGAAGCTAAATAAGATATTCGTATGTAGTAGATCATAACGCTAAGTGGAAGGGGTGGAAAGGATGGGGACACCGCAATTGAAGTATAGAGAAAGACAACATCACAGTTTGGGTGTTTCTTTTTAAAATTATCAAAACAGAGATAAAGAAAATTGTTTTCATTCAAACTTAAAGAGTGATAGAGATAAAGACAATCCCCCATTTTGTTGGTGTTGTATCAAACCAATGGCAGGGGCATTCAAACTGAATGACCTTCCAAGTTTTGGCGTTAGCGGAACCAAATAAATTCAATCTTAAGACTAACAGTAAGGGGTAAGGGGTGTTTTTTTTCTTTCGTCATGATATCCTTATACTTATGCAGTTTTACCCATAAAAAATGTTTCTTCTTCGCAAATTGATCCAGTGGATCTGATTGCTGGATGGAATGCATGGCCAGGATGGTTGGATTGTTGCATTGGTTGATGGATGCAAAAGGATATAGACACACTTTAATATGGACTTGAGAGATTGAATCTAGTCCTAGCTAAATAAAATATTCATATGTAGTAGATCATAAAGCTAAGTGGAAGGGGTGGAAATGATGGGGACACCGCAATTGAAGTGTATTTAATGAGAGGATCTGTATCTTGCTCTGAATCCACACCCAAAATTATGGAACTGCAACTCCATATTTATCTGTATTTGACCCTATATTTTGGTCTATGAATTTCAAACTAGAAGGAATGCACATGGACCAAGATAAACCACATATGGCACAATATCTAGAGGCACAAGGTTCATAGAGGAAGTCCAACAAAGGCATAGTGTAGACTAGTATGTTTTCATATTCAACCTTCTGAGGCAATTAGGTCTGACTCATGGCATGTATGATTATTATAATCTCATTAATGTGCAGAGTAGTGGTGAGTGGTGGAGGTGTAGAGACCATTAGTTAGTATTTAATCGCATTCATTCAAAAAAAAAGTAAACCATTCATGTGCAACAAATAAAAGAATACATATAGCATACATATATGACACAACAACAAAGTTGTATGCATAATATCCCCATAACACCATTGTACTAGCATAAACCCGGTTAAAAGTCGAATAAAAATAGAGTTTTATATGTCTGAGTTTTTAAATTCTCATGAACAGATAACCGATACTTTTACCAAGCCTTCGTAGGAAACTACCCACCCGGCGAAAGGAACCACATAGATACACCTAATAGTACAAGTGGGGACCCACATCATACCCAGGTAATTCTTTACACTAGGAGAGGCAATCACAAGAGCATCACAAGAGGGGAGGTAGTAACTCACCATTGACTATCCCACAGGGACAATCACCCCATTGACACAGTTACCCTATCACCATCATCAAGACAAAAACATTTTCTATAATTAAGGGCATTGCTCATTTAAAGCCGGTACAAACTCAAAGTAAGGAAAGGACCTCGATCTTAGATTATCTCAATGCATGAGCCTGCTGTAACCATACTGTGTAACAGAAACATTCATTTTTATAAGGAGTTTGCTTATTGTAAGTGCTATTGGAAATAAGATAGCATTAGTAGTATGGTCCTGGCCTCGATAGCTTCCTAATAAGTTTCTTAGTAGTATGGAGCCTATAAAATCCTTGGTAGGTATGTTTTTTCTTTTATTTATTTAACTAGGCTATTGTCTACTATGGAATCATCATATCTCTCTAGGATATAGGTAAACAAAGAGTGGCAAAATATCTATTCGAATTTCATAGAAAAAATTTAGGAATTTGTAATGTTATATATAATATGGCTAGAAAATTAAAGGGGAGTGTTGAATTTTAATTTTTCCTCCACGGGATCTACCAGAGGACAGCCATCTTAATGGAAAATTTATTTTTTCAACCTATGCATTAAAATCATATATATGTGGTAGTTTTTGGTTTATTCAAGAAACTTGATTAAGATCTCATGGAGTGATCCCTCCATGAGCCGGAAAGGATGTAAAAAAATTTCTTACTATTTTATATGATAAGATTCAGGGTCCATATTGGAGTTTATTTTTCAACAAAGAATGTCAAACTTGAACATGTATTCTTCATGAACATGTTGATGTATATGTAACTTCGGAATGTATTTCACATATATGTATATTGTATTCCTATAGAGATGGTATTATTCCTCTATAAGGAAGTGTCGTCATTTATATTGTAAGTGTCGTAACTTATACTTGAGGGGTTATTAGACCACCTTGTTTGGGGTCGGCCCTGTATAAGTCATGTGGGTCAAAGGGTTATTAGACCACCCTATTGGGGGTCGGCCATGTGGGTCAAAGGGTTATTAGACCACCCTATTGGGGGTCGGCCCACTCAGCATTATGTTATGTGGTTAAGTTCGAGCCGACATGAGTTAGGTAAAAAGGCAAGTCAAGTCAAGTATAAATAGAGTGCGGGAGGCACTCTATTTACTCACTCACTTCTCACACATGCTCTCAAGGAGGAGAGGCGCACTTATGGAGGAGGAGGATTGCTGCTAGGTTATGGCTATCTCTATTGGTTGGTTGTATCATTGCTCTATCTATCTCTGAGGAAGTTATTGGGGTTTTTCACCTTTATGGTTTTCCCCAAGTAAATCTTTGTGTCTCTTGTGTGCTTGCATTATTATCTCCATGATTGATATGCTGTAGATATGCTGTACATGTTGTTCTCTCAGTTAAGATCCTAGATCATATTGAAGTAAATTCTGAAAATTTAACATGGTATCAGAGCTAGCCTGAAAGAAGGCATGATATGGCATGTATGACACTTGTTGCATTTACGATGCTAGGGCTTGATATAGTAAAATCCAGTCGTCGTAGCACTTTCGCTATAACTCCGTTTTGGCGAAGGTTTCGGATCTGAAATTGTTACAGGTCGAAGCTAAAATCTCCAGGTACCTTGTGTCCAAAGGACAACCTCTAATTCGTTGTACTTTGTGATTTATGATCTGTACAATATAGGGTTTCTGCCTCTTCCAGATCTGAGTCAAAATCAGGTGACCTTGGGAAAAAGGTCATAACTTGGGCTAGGAAGCTACAAATGAAATTTCGTGAAAAATGACAGGTAGTGCACAGGACGAGCTATTTCAGAAAACTTTTTCAGAGGCCGAAGGTCAAACAGTGACACGTGGCACGCCGTACAAGTTTGCTCTCCTGTATTATCCCATAAACAGGTCACGTTGCGACAATTGGCATATCTCTCTCTCAGAGAATCCAATTGAGGTCAGACCTATCAGGATGGAAAGATAACAGGCCAAGATATCTCAGAAAACGTTTTCAGAGGCCGAAGGTCAAACAGTGACACATGGCACGCCGTACAAGTTCGCTCTCCTGTATTTTCCCAAAACAGGTCACGTTGCGACATTTGGCATAACTCTCTCTCAGAACATCCAATTGAGGTCAGACCTGTGAGGATGGAAAGCTAACAGGTCAGGCTATCTCAGAAAACTTTTTCAGACCCTGTGGATCAAAAATTTCGGAGTTACACCAGAAACAATCAGGTACATATTTCTGTCAAAACAGAATTTTTTTTTTTGGTACCTTCATTCATGGCTTCCGGAATTTAGGGCTTTGAAGAAAGTTGGAATTTTTGTAATCGGAGACCACGGCTGGATGCTACTCATCAAAATAGAAATTTAGAGACCAATATCAGAATTTTTGGCTGGGTAGAAGGCCGGGCTTGATTAGACCCTAGTTCGGGACTTTGATCAGAAAAGTGGAAAATTAGGGCTTCTATAAAAATGGGAATTTTTGAAATCTGTGACCACGGCTGGAAGCTCCTCGGAAAAATAGAAGCTTAGAGCTTTGGATCAAACATTTTGATTGGGCAGAAGAGTGGGCTTCATCAAACCCCAGTTTAGGGTCACGTCCAGTGAATCCAAAAGTTTCAAAGGAAAAATTGAGGAGTGAAACTTTGCAGTTTTCAAATCCTGAATATACCAGTTTGATCAGTTCATCAAGGCGCATATTCCTATCCTATCGGAAGGTTGAAATTCAAAGTTTGAATTTTTGGGGTTTTTCTGACAAAACCATATCCAGCTCTAGGTCCAGTTCTTGCAAATCAAGTGGATTGGGTTAATCCTAGAAGAAGATGGATTGGTCACCTGCATAAGTGAAGAAGTTCGTGTTTCAGAGGGAGATGAGGCTAAGGCCTTACATAAGAAGTTTTCAAGCGATCTCGACAGGTATGACTCATCGAGGTATGTTTCGATATTTTTCCATGATTAAGTTTATGGTATGTTTGTCTTCATGTTATTACGGTTAGTACAATTTTGATTTTAGATTTGTCGTTTCACCTTAACAAAATTATGAATGCATGATAGAAGATATTCATTGGTTAGGGTGTTGACACTTATGATTGTACTAATGCATTATGGTGTTGTATGAGGTTTATGTTGTCTACTAACATGAAAGGTACACCAAGAAAGACAAAGCATGTTCCAGTTCAAGAACATATGATCATGATGACATGAGGATAAAGACTCATCCATTGTCATGGATCTCATAGAAGATCCATTTACGAGGTATGTATAACTTGGTTTTATAATGGCTAACCTATGAGATATACAGGTTACTAGCACAAGTCATTGAAGAACAACAAGAAGACATCATGTGAGTATAAATAGCTAGCATGCTAATCCAGGTATGTTTTATCAAGATAGAATCCTACCTTGTGTTAGGATCTTATACTGTTGTGTTGTTTGATAATGATTATTCATGAAGTCATAGGTTTGAATAAGTCATGGCTGTATGCGTATTATATTTCTTACCATAATTGATGATATGACTAACCAGAAGAATCATGAAAGTATAGGTTTGAATAATCACAGGTTTTATGCACATTATATCTCTTATCTTAATTGATGATTCAACTAACGCGAAGAGTCATAGGTTTGAGTAATTATAGGTTTAGACATGTTATGCTTCTTATGATTTGACTAACCATAAGATTCCTACATAAACCTTGAATGCTAATGCTTATTATTTCTGTTTGAAATGATCATGACTATACATGCTTGAGATTATTGTGTTTTAATAGTATACTAATGAATGTATGATTTTATATGAGATCACAAGGATAACACAATCATGATGCATAGGGACCAAGGATGAATGTAAGTTCAAGGACAGGTAATCCAGGAAGCAAAGATCAAGAGGGAGCACACTCCAGTTGTTCCTGCAAAGAAAGCAAAGGAGCACACTTCAGTAGCTTCTGCAAGGATGCAGATATTTAGAGGGAGTTGAACATCTTCCTACATTCCACAATAGAAAGGTGTAGAAGAAGATACTTCAGATTATGACTCTAGTATCTCCCGCAAAGAAGCAAAGACTCAGAGGGAGTCCACCCAATGAACAAACAAAGATAAGTATTTTAATTATCATTTCTTACATATGTGTTTGTTTAAATAAAATTGTTCAAATGATGTATATGCTCATGTTCCTAGACTTAGGATATGTATTATGCATATTAGAATAGTTGCATTGATGAACAGTATACTACTAATATACATGGGTAAGTGGCCTATGGCACTGTACAACATTCCATTGCTACTTATCTAGAATGAAACCTCTTTGCTGACATGTTGGGAGTTGTGCACACCCTTAACAATGTTCTGGTAGAGATTGGAAGGCATCTAGAAAGCTACGGAATATGGATAAATGTTGTATTGAAGCATTGGCTAAGATAATTGCATGACTGTATGACATATTTCGTTATGTGTAAGAATTTGTTCTGAAAATTATGAGATGTTTCTAATCATGCAATTTAACCTGTTTTGTAGGAAAGACCGTATATCTTCACCTACAAAAGAAGAACTACAACATTTGTTCAACAACAAAATTATCTATTGAAGATATTGAAGTTCCCAGGATCTGGGATGAAGAACTTGGGAATGATGCACTATTTGTTTTTGGCATGGAGGTGTGGCAGAGTGATGGAATCTTCCTTGGACAAGGGAAGTATGCAGTAGAGATCCTGAAGAGGTTCGGGATGATGGACTGCAAGGCTATGGCCACACCTATGACATCGAATATGAAGCTTCTATGTGATGCTTCATCTGAGCTGGTTGATTTCTCTACGTATCGTCAGATGATTGGGTCCTTGATGTACTTGACGAACACGAGACCAAACATTTGCTTTGCTGTGAACACATTGAGCCAGTTCCTGACGGATCCGAGGGGTGTTCACCTGGTTACTGTAAAGCATGTTCTGAGGTACCTGAAGGGTACAGTGGTTTTTGGGCTCAGGTATGAGGCGAATCAAAAGTTTAACCTGCAGGGTTATGTTGATTCAGATTGGGCTGGCAGTGCTGCAGATAGGAAGAGCACATCTGGGTGTTGCTTCAGTATGGGATCAGGTGTGATCTCTTGGTTTAGCAGGAAGCAGTCCTGCGTAGCACTAAGTACAGCTGAGGCAGAGTATGTTGCAGCCTATTTAGCTAGTTGTGAGGCAGTATGGCTACGGAAGCTACTGTCTGAGTTATTTGATCTCCCGTTGGAGGCTACTGGTATCTTCTGTGATAACCAGAGTTGTGTGAAGCTGTCCGAGAACCCAGTGTTTCATGACAGGTCGAAACACATAGAGATCAAATATCACTATATCAGGGATATGGTGCAGAGAGGAGCTGTGAAGCTCCTGTATGTTGCAATGGACGAGCAGATTGCAGATGTGCTGACGAAGCCACTAGCCAGGGTGAAGTTCGAGTACTTCAGAGAGAGGCTTGGTGTTATTCAGATCGAGGACACTTCGAGGAAGAAGTGACGGACACATTTGCTGAAGCCATTCCAAGCATGTTGGAAGGAGGATCCTTCACATGGCTGTGGATGTAAGCACTGGATGATGAGCATCAGGATGATGTTCTAGTTTCTGCTTGATATGATCAGTTGGATCATTTTATGTATGTTGGATGCTGGATATGATCAGTTGGATCATTTTATGTATGTATGTACGCATCATGTTGGATGCAGGATATGATCAGTTGGATCATTTTATGTATGTATGTACGCATCATGTTGGATGCAGGATATGATCAGTTGAATCATTTTATGTATGTATGTACGCATCATGTTGGATGCAGGATATGATCAGTTGAATCATTTTATGTATGTATGAACGCATCATGTTGGATGCTGGATATGATCAGTTGGATCATGTGTATGTATTGTTTATGCATCATGTTGGATGCTTGGACCATGTATCTGTATATGTATCAGGTGGATACATTGTATGATCAGGTGGATCATGTATGGTGATATGTACCATGTATCTGTATATGTATCAGGTGGATACATTGTATGATCAGGTGGATCATGTATGGTGATATGTATCATGTATTTGTATTTGTATCAGGTGGATACATTGATGATCAGGAGGATCATGTATGATGATATGTATCAGGTAGATACTTGGTATGCATCAGGTAGATGCATTGATGATCAGGAGGATCATGTATGATGATATGTATCATATATTTGTATCAGGTGGATACATTGATGATCAGGAGGATCATGTATGATACTTGGTATGCATCAGGTAGATGCATTGATGATCAGGAGGATCATGTATGATGATATGTATCATATATTTGTATCAGGTGGATACATTGATGATCAGGAGGATCATGTATGATACTTGGTATGCATCAGGAAGATGCATTGATGATCAGGTAGATCATGCAGCAGGATGTTGCAGTGATGATCAGGATGATCATAGATGACGAGCTTCAGGATGTTGCTCCAGACGACATGCAGCAGGATGTTGCATTGATGATCAGGACGATCATGGATGACGAGCTTCAGGATGTTGCTCCAGATGAATTGCAGCAGGATGTTGCATTGATGATCAGGACGATCATGGATGACGAGCTTCAGGATGTTGCTCCAGATGACTTGCAGCAGGACGTTGCAGTGATTATGATCAGGACGATCATAAGTACATCAGGATGATGTATGGTGAGTATCAGGTCGATACTCTGTGGCCGTGGATCAGGTTGTGCAGATGAGCATGTCTGGGAGATCCTATAGGTCGGAGTTGTGTACCCGTAACAGCCTGGGATGCTCTTTCGAGACATTGCTCTGGGAGGACATGTAATTTGTGCCCTGGGAGATTTCAGGTCGGAGTTGTGTACCCGTAACATCCTGAGATGCTCTTGCGAGGTTTTGTCCTATGGCATGTAATTTGGGCCCTGGGAGATTTCAGGTCGGAGTTGTGTACCCGTAACATCCTGAGATGCTCTTGCGAGGTTTTGCCATGACCACATGTAATTTGTGCCCTAGGAGATCTCAGGTCGGAGTTGTGTACCCGTAACATCCTGAGATGCTCTTGCTAGGTTTTGTGGTGGACCACATGTAATTTGTGCCCTGGGAGATCTTAGGTCGGAGTTGTGTACCCGTAACATCCTAAGATGCTCTTTCGAGGTTTTGTGGTGGGGTCACATGTAATAGCGCCCTGGGAGATCCTCCAGGTTGGAGTTGTGTACCCGTAATATCCTGGGATGCTCTTTCGAGGTTTTGTGACGCACGTAATAAGTCCTGAGGATTCCACAGTATGGCCAGTGATGACGAAGACCTGCAGGTGGTGGGCCTACATCCAGTATGAAAAAGGACTGGCTCTGTAGAACTTCCTATGACGAGTAGATTCAGAGATTGATTGAGATAGCAGCAGCAGTGACGATGATGATGACTCGATGACGATTATCTAGTGACGATGATCCAGAGAAGATGACTTGTGCTAGAAGAACTATGCTGAGAAATACCTTCCTAGTTAAGAGGGAGTGTTGATGTATATGTAACTTCGGAATGTATTTCACATATATGTATATTGTATTCCTATAGAGATGGTATTATTCCTCTATAAGGAAGTGTCGTCATTTATATTGTAAGTGTCGTAACTTATACTTGAGGGGTTATTAGACCACCTTGTTTGGGGTCGGCCCTGTATAAGTCATGTGGGTCAAAGGGTTATTAGACCACCCTATTGGGGGTCGGCCATGTGGGTCAAAGGGTTATTAGACCACCCTATTGGGGGTCGGCCCACTCAGCATTATGTTATGTGGTTAAGTTCGAGCCGACATGAGTTAGGTAAAAAGGCAAGTCAAGTCAAGTATAAATAGAGTGCGGGAGGCACTCTATTTACTCACTCACTTCTCACACATGCTCTCAAGGAGGAGAGGCGCACTTATGGAGGAGGAGGATTGCTACTAGGTTATGGCTATCTCTATTGGTTGGTTGTATCATTGCTCTATCTATCTCTGAGGAAGTTATTGGGGTTTTTCACCTTTATGGTTTTCCCCAAGTAAATATTTGTGTCTCTTGTGTGCTTGCATTATTATCTCCATGATTGATATGCTGTAGATATGCTGTACATGTTGTTCTCTCAGTTAAGATCCTAGATCATATTGAAGTAAATTCTGAAAATTTAACAGAACATGGCTTTGTCAAACTAGGAATTTCAGTAATATAAGGTGGCATATCCGGATGAGATACACTGCTCATGTATCCTATTGATATGGGATATTCACGAGTGAGAGGGTAGCATATGGGAAGTAGAACAGGTAAATTCAGGAAGTAATGTCTTAACAAGGAACCCCCAAAAGTAAGTGTTCGGGCTCAAACCCCATTTTTTGAACAATAGAGAGCTCCTCCTTTCCTTACCCCGAGGATCCCTATAGTAGAGAACTCCACTTTTCCTTAACATAAATAAACTAATACTACGACATACCTAGTGATCGAAGAAACATAATATCTGCTTGCTTGACGATCTGTCCCCAATTGGTCTCAACCCATTCCAGTCCGAACAAGTTCGCAGGTGGTATGTCCACACTAACTCTCAGCCCATTCTAGTTCCTAAACAACTTCATTAGTGGTATGTCCCCTTCTTTTACTTTTACATGCACTGATACAATAAGAAGATGTCAATTCCACGGGACCGTGTAGGAATACAAGAAAAAAAGACATCAAGAATTCGCAGCAAAGTCATACAAAATGACAAGGAGGTGTCAATTTCCTGGGGCCACTAAGTAGTGATAGTTAGCGGCTGTTCAACAGTGAAAGTGGATTTGGCCGTAAAGCAGTGACAATGACTGGTTAAGTAGTGACAATTGATTAGTGAGGGTGTGGGATAATTGACAAGCCTTATATAGTTATAACTATTGCTTGGTTTTTCAACCAAGCATGTGCAAGGATGCACCTATTAACTTGTAATAACAGTTTCAATATAAAACAAAAACAACTATGAATAAACTAAACTAATATAATCTGATCTAACATAAGCATGTGCAGATAAATAAAAAACTATATTTCAAAACATAAGCAATAAGATCTACGAAAGAACAAGAACTTGAAAAATATTTGATTTTGTATTACCTCAAATGGTGAGGATGATGGATGTTGAGCAACTCCAAGGTTGAGAAGCACCAATATCCAATGGTCTTTTCTTCTCCAAAGCTTCAATGGGGATCTTCAAACTCGAAATGGTAGGCAATGGCTCTCAAAGGGAATTTGGAAGCATAAGGATAGGATGGAAGGTGGATGGAAAATGAGGAGCCCCTATCACCTTTTTATAGTTTTTGGTGATGGGGAATACCATTATGGTTTTGAAGAAACCAATGGTATTAACCAACATGGTTTATGTCTCTTTTTCCCTCTTTTTCCTTTTTTAAATATTTTGAATATTTTTATTCCCTTTTAATATTTTTGGGGAATTTTGGACCCTTTTTGAGGGTTTTTTTGAGGAAAAATATATATATTGAGGGGAAAAATGGTGTATTGTAGTCTTTTTGGTGACCTTTTGATGGTTTTAGAGGCTCAAATGGTGGAAAAGTGGACAAATGGGTCATGTGAATAAGGGAATGAGCTAGTGAGCACTTTTTGGGTGTTAATAGATTGCCCCCTGATGTGTGAGGGCAGGAGCTCATCGTATGGCCAATATACATCATAGTTCTTTTGTCTTTTTTCCTGGGGTTTGGAGAAGAGAAGAGACCAGTTGGAGACTGGAGCAACGACCCCTTAGAAGCTGCAAAAAAAAAAAAAAACTGAAAAAATACATGGCCTCAAAATGAATGAGGAATAATATATGATAATGGACGAGGCAGGCATACCCATGCTCGTATCAAGACATATAAATAACAACTAGGCCCAAGAATGGGGGACCTGAATAATACAAATCTGTTGGTACATCATAATGGTCCAAAGGGGACACAATTCTGGGACGTACTCATGATCATAACATGACTGATCTCAATAACTGATACACTGGGAATGCAACAACCATTCCGAAAAAGGTTTCAGAAGGGTTGATGAACTGCTGAAACTGCAGGTGTTCAACATCTGTAGGGACTCAATAACTGTGAGTCAACTATGAGAAGTATATGTAACTGTGTACTGGGTTACATCTGAATACTGTTTCCAAGCGCAGGCTGGATATCCATAGGGGAATGTAACTGGTTGCTTCCTTAATTAGACTCTCAAGTGTGGTAGAGTCAGGTGATATCCGGGGTCTTCAACAAATAACTGAAAGGACCGACACCCTGTACGAGTCTCAATGATGCGATCAAGGTGTTGAAGTCGAGCATGTGAGAAATAATCATTTGGAGAGGCACTGAGGACTCCTTTAGAAATGATCCGTAGGCACTCATCACAAATGGTGATGAGTCCAAGGCACAGGGACCTCTAGGTCTATCCTCTGGAATAGATTTGGTTGGCATCGACAGAGGGAGACCGACAACTACCAAGGCAATGATGTTTCCTTGATAAGAGTGCAAGGTGTACAACTGAAGCGTGATAATACTGATGGTAGGATTGTCATACTGTGGGGATGGGAAATAACTGGGGTCATAAAGTGGGTGGACTCAAACTTCCTTTGTTTAGAGCATGATGACATGGTTGACCTGGCAGCATAGGGAACTGATTTCAGAGTGGGAATCATAGATTTAAGGGATCATGGGTATGTATTGTAGACTGGAGTGTCTCTAGGGGGGACAAGCTGATGGATGCTGTAGAGGGACTCTCAGGGTGACATACTGTAGAATACACTGAACAAAGGCGACCAAAATGGGGAAGCTTCCATATGGTAGACATGGTCTGTTGTGGCGCCGAGAAGCACCATTGGGTCCTTCTTCGTGGTTTTAATGAGCTCCAAGAAGGGATAAAAGTGTGCTCTGAAATGTTACTGTCCTGTGGATTTTGTGAGCCCAGGACTGTTCGTGCTTTCATTTATAAGGAGTCTGAAAACGATAAGAAGACTCTGAACTGATGGAGGAGTACCATCCTGTGGATTTGTACGAGCACAAGACAGTAATTGCTCGTGTTTGCTTTCATTTTGTGAGAGTCTAAAAGTGGTAAGTAGACTCCATTGGTGTTATTTTTAGTAAGTTAGTCTCCAAGGCTCGAAAAAGCATAAAATGATGCAAATGGAGAACTCTTCTAACCGATGTGACTAGAGTATTCTTTTTTCGTAATTAGTCTACAAGGTTCAGAAAAGGGGTAAACTTATACCAGGTAGATGCCCTTTCAGATACTTTTAGTGAGCATGAAAGGAAGCAAGATTGCTCGGCGATCTTTTCATTGTTTTAGGAGTCAGAAAAGAGCTTAATAGAAACTCCCTATGTGCCTTTTTCATAAAAGACTTGCTCGACCCAAAAAAGGAGTAAACTTATACCGAACAAAAAGGTATTGGTGAGAGCGAGGAATGATCTCGAGCATCGTCACAAGCACGTAAAACTGAATCCGACGACATAAATATTGTGAAAAACGGGCAACGGTCGATGTGGCACACAAACCGAGGCAATAAGTGGCATTTTGAAAAAATGCTCAAAATTGATGGGGCTGAGAGCGAGAAGTGGTCTCAAGCATCATCACGAGCACGAAAAACTGAATCCAGCGATATAAGACTCGTAAAAAATGGACAACGACCGATGTGGCACGCAAACAGAGGCAACGAGGGGACATGTAAAAAATGACAAAAAAATCTGGGTGTGAAAGAGAGAAATGATCTCAAGCATCATCACAGGCGCGGAAAATTGAATCCAGCGATATAAAACTTGTAAAAAATGGACGACGACCGATGTGGCACGCAAATCGAGGCGACGAGGGGGCATGTAAAAAATGACCAAAAAATATGGGCGCGAAAGCGAGAAATGATCTCAAGCATCATCACGAGCGCGGAAAACTAAATCCGGCGATATAAAACTCGTCAAAAATGGACGACGACCGATGTGGCACGTAAATCGAGGCAATGAGGGGGCATGTAAAAAATGCCCAAAAAATCTGGAGGTGAGGGTGAGAAATGATCTCAAGCATCATCATGAGCATGGAAAACTGAATACGACAATATAAAACTCGTCAAAAATGGACGACGGTCGATGTGGCACGCAAATCGAGGCGGCGAGGGGTATGGAAAAAATGCTCGGAAAATATGGAGGTGAGAGTGAGAAATGATCTCAAGCATCGTCACGAGCGCGGAAAACTGAATCCATCGACATAAAGATTGTGAAAAAATGGGCAACGACCGATGTGGCACGCAAACCGAGGTGATGAGTGGCATTTTGAAAAAATGTCCAAAAATTATGGGGGTGAGAGCGAGAAATGGTCTCAAGCATCATCACGAGCACGGAAAACTGAATCCGACGATATAAGACTCGTAAAAAATGGACGACGACCGATGTGGCATGCAAACCGAGGCGATGAGGGGGCATGTAAAAAATTGCCCGAAAAATATGGTGGTGAGAGCGAGAAATGATCTCAAGCATCATCACAAGTTCGGAAAACTGAATCCGATGGTATAAAAATCGCCAATAAACTGACAAAAGCCGATGTGGCATGGAATGAATGCCCGAAATTTTTTTGTGAGAGGGAGAAATGATCTCAAGCATCATCATGGACACGGAAATGTGAATCTGGTAGTGCAAATGGTGCGAAAAACGGAGGTCATAAGGACTCCGGAATGGTCAAAGGAAATAACTAGGTTAAGAAATGGCTATAAATAAAGGTGATCCCACGAAGTCAAGGATGCAATGGTGGGGAGAAATGATGACCCATGGGGGAATAATACTCGGTGTATCAAATGAAATCAAATATACAAGTGATATGTGACCTCAAAAATGGTTGAGATCATGCATGTGAAAAAGTGAGCAGGGTTAATGACCTGCCCCCATGCTATGTGCATGGGGTTTATGATTGTGGATCATATATGTGTTGGTTTGAACAATGGGGTCATTGAAATACTGAGATAGATGTGATGGGGAAGGTTCAAAATGATTGATCATGCCCCCTATCCCAGGGTCGAGGTAATCTATTATGCCTCCTAACTCAGAGGTGTTAATGTGGTGTAGATGTTGTCTCAGAGAGGGATCAATAGGGAATTGAGAAACTATTGGTGGGGGGGTATACCATGAGGCTGTGGGTCATGGTGGCATACTGAAGTGATGATATGATGATGGGGGATTCTCCTTGTGGGGTGGATGCCCCCAATATCGCCGACGAGAATGACGATGATGATGAGTAGGCAAGTTTTTGGGCTTGCCGCCATGCTATGAACATGTGGTTTCCTCGTTGATTTGAAAAGGTTGAAAATGTGGGTCGAAGAGATCAGTGCAAGGGGCCAACCGGACAGAGGGGTCTCCAGTGGAAACCGTGTAAATGGTGTTAATTTCTTCTGAGGAGGAATATTTTGGGGGATGTATTTCCTCAATGCGAAGAGGGGATATCTCTAGGTCGGCATTATTCAGTTCGTATAGTGCTGCTCTATAATCTAGGAGATCAGGGCAGTAATGTGAATAATGGCCGTTGATACTGCACATCGCACAAGGGTGGTTGGTACGCAAATATTTATCACGAGGTTGAGGGGGCAACTCGAGTTTGACAATTGGAATGTTAGTGTCATCATCCAACATTTGCATATGCTCTTGAAGTGCCGGTAACTGTGGACATAGATGGGTGGCGTGGCCAATATCGTTGCATAAGGAGCACTTAGGGAGTACACGGGTTGGGGGGTTCTTGGATTATTTGGGAGTCGCTGGGGGGGTGCGAGTTGTGGGTACAGTGCTGTAGGTTTGTGGATCTATGCCCCCAATGTGGCGGGATTGAGGGAGGACATAACTAGATGTCGATGTAGTGTCCCCTATGGGAATCGATCGGTTTTGGGGGTTCGGACCACCAGGTGGTGGGTGATTTTGGTGGTTTGGTATGCCAGGTGGTGGATGGTTTGACATATTCATAGGTTGTACCAGTTGTAGGACAACACTCGGAGTTGGTGGGGGAGTTGGGGCAGGTAAGTACCATACAGGTAATCCTAACGTTAAACCTGGAAGGTTGAGTGTAGCCATTACTAGCGTGCTGACAACTCCTGAAAATGGAAATAAGAAGGGGATAGTGTGAATCGGTGTCGTTCCGATATGACTAGGCACATTGGTGCTTGTGGTGGTGGTTGAGGTTGTTGAGGATGTTGTTGTTCGTTGTGTGATAGGGTACACAAATCGGATACTGCAGTTACCTGAAGAGGGGGTGGATTGACAGGAAAGAGCTGGTCATGGGAGTATCCGAATATATCCGGGGTCCTACTGATGAGACGAATGATGTTGGTGCACTAAGAACGAGTTGTTCAATCATGGGAAGAACATTTTCTAGTGCTGCGGGGGCATTGGGATCATAGTATGTAATTTGGTCGATTTTAATTACGCGTCCTTCATGGGGGAACATCATGATGTGGAAAACTGAATAAGTGATAGCTTTCATTTTATACATGTAGATTTGTCCCAAAAGGAGATTGTAATCAAGTTGGGCGTTAATGACCTCTATATCTATGAGAACCAGTTTTCCCCCAAGCTGTATGGGTACGTTCACTAACAAACCTTGAGGTTGAGCTGCACGACCGTTGTAAGTTCGTAATGCGGTAGTTGACGGTTGTAGTGTTGGGGATCCAAGTTTATGCCATACGAAAGTGGACATAACGCAGGTGGAGGCCCTTTCATCGATTATGCATCGATGAATGACGAGGTTGCAAATGGAGACAGAAACTTTAAAAGCTAGAGATGAAGGCATGCGAGGTTCAGCTTGTTCTAAGTCAAAAGCCATCATGTTAGAGTCGTTAGGATCTATGGCACCGATGGCAGATAACAACAACTTTCTCTGTGCAGGACAATTTTTTAAGATTTCGAGAGCGGACATAGCGGCAGGGGACTGAGCTAAATCCTCTTCAATGTTATAGTTGGAAGCTGCACGAGCGTCCGGGTTATTGTTAATTCGTCTCAAAGGGAAACGAGGTGCTTTGGGACCCCCATCCATGGGCATATTGGGTATGCGAAGTGGTTGATCGGTTGGGAGAGTACTCGATGATGGGTCGGTAGGTGTGGCCTCAGGGGCAGATCCATACTGATTTCGACGGGTTTGAATATTGACATCATTTGATGACATCATTAGCAAATGGTGAGTGTTGGACTCTGCATGCTGGTAATCGGTGTCTGCATAGGTAATTTGCTGCTGTGGTGCAGCGGATCCTTGAGGGGGATCATTCGGACGAGTGTTTACTGTGCCTTGGTGTGGTAATGGATTTTGCAATATCATGGGTTGTGGCTGAGGAGGGGGTGCGAGCTGTGCAGCATGTCCTTACCGTTGGGCGTCGTTGGTCTAGAGTTGACGCACTCGATCTAAATGGGGACAATTATGTGTGTAATGGCCGTAGAATCCACATATGGAACATGGATGGTTTGTTCTCAAGTTATTATTTTTGGCCTGTTTCGGTAGACAATCAGGGTTTTGGTTGGGGGGAGCAGTGTTATTATTATTTGGGGGATTAGGTGGTGGTCCACCTTGGTTGTGTTGCTGGTTGTTTCCGCGGTTACGTCCTCTTCCGCGGTTTTGTTGACCTCCTTGGTTACGCTAGTTGTTATGGTTTGGAGGTTGGTTTTGTTGTGCGTACACATGCCCTTGGGCAGTAGGTGGGTTTTGAGGTCATGCAGGCTTAGAAGCAAGTTGCGGTGGGTAGTAAGCAAGTGGGTTATGAGGTCAACCTGTTGCTTGTTGCAGTTGTGGGTAACTTTGAGCTGCTGGAAGTGTTGGAGCAAGAGGTGCTCCCTGTTGAGGATAATAAGCTACTTGGGCTTGTGGTTGGACCGGAGTCTGGTGGGCCTGTTGGTTATAGTATGAAGGTGGTGCATAAGCTGATGGTGCTTGCCCATAACACTGTGGTGGACATGAGGGTCCATGAGTGTGGTGGGTGTGTATTATTGGAGCATACGAAGTTGTAGCTCCAGACTGAGACGTAGCCCTAGAAAGGTCTAGGGCATTGTTTGTACTCATCATGGTAAAAGGTTTGTTTTGCGCCATAACCTGGACGATCATACCATCGGCGGCATGGGATGCCCCCGACACATCATGGCGGGATGAATCACCGCGTGGGGCATCAGGTAAAATAGTGTATAGATATCCTGACTGGGCATATATGAGGTCGAATTGTTGGGATTTTAAGATGGCTTCTTCTTCCGACTAGGGTCGTTCAGAAGCTACATATTTGGCTATGAGGGGGAGGAGTGATTTGAGGAACCAGTCCAAAAAGATTCGGTCGTCAAGTTTTATCTTGCAGAGGCTACGTCGCTTACGCCATTCATGGATATGATCAGTGATGTGTGTAGCGGTGTTCTGTCTACAAGACAAAAGTATTTCCACTCCTGCATCATAGCGTACAAGTAGTGGAAATAATTGAAGGAACGTTGAGGCGAGGGATGTGAAAGTGGGGTGTGTCTCATGTGGCTGCTCAATGTACCACTTGGCTGCAGAGCCAGTGAAAGTTATTTGTAAAAGTCTCAATCTAATGGAATCATCTACTATGGAGTTAGAGGAACACCATAGGTGAAATGACATGATGTGGTTTTGGGGATCCTCCCCAGCTTTGCCTTCAAATTTTGGGATATCTAAGGGAATCTTTGTGGGCATGGGTGGCCACGTAGGGTCATGTCTAATAGGGTTGTTGGTTAACCTTGCAAGGTATGGTAGGTTTAGACTAGCCATGTATGGCATACTGGAAGATGGGTGTGGTGTGGTCACTGGGGTATAACTGTTAATGGTAGCATTATGGAGTGGTCCAGTTCCCCCTAAGGGTATGCTAGGTGTGAAAGGGGTGTTTCCTCTAGCTGATGTGGTGTGGGAGGGGCCTGCGCTTCCAAGTGCAACATGGGTTGCAGATGGGTTAGGAATGGTTCCAGTAATCCCTGGGATCTGGGTAGTGGTGATGAGGGGGGGGGGGGTGACGCCCATGTTGGGCATACCTAATATAGGTGGTGGTCCTCTGTTGGGCATGCGTAGAGGGGGTGTGCCCCCCATGTTAGGCATGCCTAAGGGGGTTGTGCCTACCGTGGTTGTCACGGTAGTAGTGGGGTTTGTTGATGTAGCTCCAATAACATTGGTGAAAAGGGGGTCATATTGTGATCCAACCATGGGGTTAGTTGGTGATGTCTCGGTAGGTTGTTCAGATTCAGCCTAAGAATCAGATGTAAAGTGAAGCGCGTCAGAATCAGATGACTAGGTTCTATGCTGATGACATGTGGAGTCAAGGGATAACGATCTACGTCTATGATGTGTAGAGTCAAGTGTACCGAACTGAGGGGGTTCAACCTGAGAACGGCGAGATCATCTTAAGTTCTCAATGGTGAGAAATGTCTATAAATGCCAATGGATGGTGGTGAGATAAAAAACTCAAGACCCTAATGCCACGATGTGTGCAGGAGGGGAGTGTGAAAAAATAATGGCTCTCAAGCCAACAACCAACCTCAAAAGCACTTATTATAACAGTTGTGCTATAATAAGTGGAGGAATCAAGAAAAATGGTCAGAATACCAAAAATCAAACGGTTCCTAGAAAAAGTGGTGCTTACTAGACCAAGGGGGTTAGCAGAGCATGCAAACGCCTAACTAAAAGTTGTATTATGATTCAACAAAACATATCCTCTGCAAGGTGATGAAATCCAAGTTAGACAATATGAGTAGTGGAATCAAAGGCTAGATATCCCCCTACCGGGAGGGACACCGGGTAGACAATCCTAAAAATTGGTCACTAGGATACCCCATTCATGACACGTTCGGTTGGGTGAATCTGTAGTTTGGTTCTATCGCCGTTGTACTCCCATACGGGTGGTACACCGAGAACTGCGAAAGGTATCCTTCGGTTACTGAATGGATAGCGGTATTCCACTCAGACTTCCGGAACCAGTCTGGCTACTTCAACCCTCCTAAGGGAGAGGCCTTCCCGATAAATTGGTATATAACCGTCTCAACAAATAATAAGGGATTTTTGGGACCCTAAAAGACAACCACTATGTCTCATATGTAAATAATTGAGGGGTGTTATTGGAACACCTATCCCCCCAATCCTACCTAGCTACAAGATTCTTTAAGTGTTCCCCAAGTGGGGTTAAAGTGTTTGTTGAGTTTAGGTAGATTTTAAGGCTCAGTTAATTAAAATTGTGGCAGATTGGGTGCAAGTATGATTATTTAACTGAAAATGAATTTGCCTCGCTTGGGCGATTGATTACAATTTAAAAACAAGATGATTCCAATTTGCAAAAAATAAAAGGCTTTTTTTCTTAAATGTAAATGCTTGAACAAAAATATTTCAAAAACTATGGATTTTCGAAATAATTTTTAAAGGAAAGCAAATATTGTAAAAATTGTAAGAAATAAATGGATTTCTAAGTGCTTTCTTGGGAAAAACTATTGAGCAAATCAGAAAAATGGTTCAAAATTTGCAAGGAAATGAAATCTATGATCTAAACAAAGTGCTAAAAACCTTTCTTTCACTTGTTGAAAATTTTTAAAAAGATTTTAATTGAGCATATGTAATAGAAAAAGTTTCACTATTGCTGCAATAATTAAAACAAAATGCTGGAAAAAATTGAAGAAAAAATGATGCTGGACGAAATAGGCTAAATTGGCAAAAAACGCAGCAGAAATTTTCTAAAAATTGGGCTGAGCGAAAAACACAGCATCGCGGGTTTGAGCCACGAAGTCACGATGTGTAGCGCGGAAAAAGGATGCGAAGCAGCGATGTGCAGCGTGGAAAAAGGCCACGAAGCTGCGATGTGCAGCGCGGAAAAAGGCCTTGAGGTCGCGATGAGCTGCGCGACTGTCGGCTGAAAAGTCGCGATGCGAAAACGGAAAAAAGAGTCGCCGGAAACAAAACTGAAAAGTGAAATTTCGGTCTGTTAAAGGCTACAGAAAGGGCCAACATCTAGGGCAACAATGAATATGCTATCTAGTATGGCAGATCTACTAATTGGAATGGTAAAAATAAGTAAAAAACAAAGATCTAAAGAAAAAATTTAAAGCTCAAAACCCAACGGAGTCGCCAAAAAACTATTGCTTGATTTTTCAACCAAGCATGTGCAAAGATGCACCTATTAACTTGTAATAGTAGTCTTCGAATGAAAAGAAAAAACAATTATAAATTTAATCTAACATTAACATAAACATGTATAAATAAACAAGAACTAAATCAATAACAAGAGATCTATGGGAAGAACAAGATAAAAAATAATAAATTTTTGTATTACCTCAAAGGTGAGGATGTTTGGTGTTGAGTAGCTCCAAGGTTGAGGTGCTCCAAGCTCCAATGGTCTCTTCTCCAAGATGTTGAAATGGGAGGCAATGGCTCTCAAAGAGAATTTGGCAGCATAAGGATAGGATGAAATGTGGATGTAAAATGAGGAGCTCCTATCACCTTTTTATAGTTTTTGGTGATGGGGAATACCCTTATGGTTTTGAGAAAACCAATGGTATTAACCAACATGGTTTAAGTCTCTTTTTCCCTCTTTTTTCTTTTTTGAATATTTTGAATATTTTTATTCCCTTTTAATATTTTTGGGGAATTTTGGACCCTTTTTGAGGGTTTTTTGAGGAAAAATATATATTTTGAGGGGAAAAGGGTGTATTGTGGTCTTTTTGGTGACCTTTTGATGGTTTTAGAGGCTCAAATCGTGGAAAAGTGGACAAATGGGTCATGTGAATAAGGGAATGATCTAGTGAGCACTTTTTGGGTGTTAACAATAACACTCTTGGACGAGAAAAAAAAGGGAATCTACATCTATCGTTGAAAAGTTTTAATTGTCTCGCCCGAGAGTTTTACCAAAGAGTTTATGGATGAAAAATATCTAAATTTATCGCCCGAGATAATATAAAACTCTCATCCAAGAAAATGTTAAATCCACTTCAACTCTCGCTCGAGAAAATAATTAACTCCGCTAAAACTCTCAGCTGAGAAAAGTTTAAACTCTCGCACGAAAATATTTTGTTAACTATTTTTCTCGTCGAGAAACTAGATTTTGCATTCCAAACACACCCCTTCTCAAAAAAGCGTTACCAACTTCTCATTTTTACCCAATACCCTGAACTCATGACTACTCTAGGGCATGGCTCTATTTCTATCTTCTGAATACATCTTTGAATCTAACATCCAAATCTAGTTTTGGCTAAAGCTTGCTTGTTCTGGCTCGCTTGAAGAAGTTTGTGATTGCTTTTTTCATATTGATAAGGATTCGAAAATTGAATCTTGACTATCAATTCATGATGTTCCCCCCTATCAGGTGCTAGGTGAGAAGCGAGAATACTTTCTTCTGCAATATGTGTCCAAAATTTAAATTGCATTCTTCGAGGCATACTATTGATTATTATTCCCTGTAAATGTGCATGTAGATAAAGGAAACCAATCATAGAAACACATGGATATGGAAAGATATATCAGAGGTAGGATTGAGTGTAAAAACTAGACATTGCAAACTCAATAAATGAAGGGTGTTGGGTTCTATGAAGAATACACCCAATACAATTCAACTTAACTTTATTTATTTGACACTTACAAACAACTATTGCAACTATCAACATACAAGTAAACTTACAAAAAAAAAACTATTTGCAGGTTGCATACTTATGTAGAATCTAATGTTGAAATGATCTCCAAAGGGAACTATGGTTCCCACATTGAGGGCATAATCCCTAGCATATGTCATATTTTCCTACACCCTTTTTCATCATTGAATACTAAATATATCCATCACTCTAATCTTGGGAAGAAATGGAGAGAATCAAGAAAATTTATGGTAAATTTGTAAACTAAATGTTCCATACAATATCTTGGACACCAGAACAAACTACATTATCACAAAATAGATCAGCTGCATCATCTGATATATATGGAAAAGCAATTGAGCAATGCCAAGATGAAAAGAGGTGATCATTCCCTTAAAGAAGCAACATGCCAACCTATCCGGGTGGTCTTGTGACCTGGGATGTAACATGATGTTTGTGAGGAGATCCAAGAGAGAATAGAAGCAATATGTACTAGCCATAGATTTTATGCTTGCATGTTGGCCCAACCACATCATGATAGATTCAAGATTTATCCATAACAAGAAAATGGACATGTAGGCTGAGACAAAAATGAGTATGGTTTGTTGTAGAGAGATCCATATCATCTCCCAATTCTTGTATCCAAACTCTTGTCCACACACAGGGTCCATGTTTGAGGCTAGAACGAAGAGAATTGAATAACCTTTGATGTTTGTTAAGCTGATGGAGAGATAACGTTCAACCAATTCTAGGCCTCCCAATCTACCCAGACAGAGCATACACCATTTCTATGACGTACATAACACAATTTGCAGCTACCCCAAGGATTGTGATGCTGCCTAGCTCTATTAAATCATAAAGAACCTAGTAAAATGGTGCAAGCTTATGAGGAGTATCCCGCTTGTCATCATATTTGGAAGCATGAAAACCCATCATGCCAATTCATAGTACAAAGCAAACTCAATTATGTAAATTCTACCACCATGAAGCAAGTAGCTAATTGATTCATCTTTGATGAGAAAGGAGAATACTATGTCGCAAGTCACTACATGTTAGGTCACTCCTCCAATTAGGGTTTATATGCATTGAGTGTTTCCTTGGAACGTAGCACTAGTTAAATGTTCACACTGTAGATTCATATATGGTGCATGTGTATTGTGGGTGCTCAAGATTCAAGAGTAGCTCCAATACTCAATGCATCAATGTAGCAACAAGCTGAGAACAATCTTCAATGCATACTACTGTTGAATGCCCCAAATAATAAGCAATTCCAAATCAAGGATTCACACATATTCTTATTTTCAGGCACAACTACCAAGGGCATTCACCAAGAGAGAGGGAATTCATCATGGGGAGAGTAATGAAACATAGTCTTAAAAACTAAGTGGAATGCAACAATAGTTTGCAATAGGTTCACTCTTCAACCAACAATTCGTTCACGTAGCTTCACATTCTCAATGGTGAAATCATCTCCACACACTACAACATCTACGATTGGTCACACATCTGATTCTTCCCCTAACACTGTTTGGAAAAAAATTTGATGGCATCCCAAAGGAGATGAACTTATATAATTCAAACGTTCCCTCTTAGAATCAGTAAAAAGAAAATGTATTTGTCCCAAGAAACTCCACGATACCATCAATAGTCTAATGTGGAAGCCACAAGATTCAATATTATGGAAGTTCAAACTTATTAGTTCCCTAGATATTGGAAGATAAACCAGTCGTGGAAGAGCGCATAAAATATCATCCATTTCCCTTGCGTTGCATCTTATATGCAAGTGAGATTCAATGCACCAGAAGCATTATCAAGATGCAAAGGTAGTATCAAGCTTCAGTTCCCATGATCATTACTCTATTGGTGTGACAATGTTCCTAATGTTCACACACAGTCATAATGATCAACCAACAAACTGACATCCATGTCCACACATTGTGCTCGATTCGGAGCAACATCAACTAACCAAGACAACTTTATGAGGACTTCCCTTTGAAAAACTCACACTATTTTATATTACATAATTGAGCCCCAGTGGCTTCATTAATTATGTGTCCCATCCATGCCTTTATTTCATGGCAGTAATACACGCCAATTCATGGAGGCACACAACAAAAATCATTCTTCAAGCACGCGGTCACTCCAACATTGCAACAACTCCACTTTAGCATAATGTAGCAATTGCATTCAACGAACAATGAATGTGCAAGAGAAAAAAGGCTTAGGTTGCGTGCAGGAAAACCACTCATTGTTGCATAAAATAAGCTGAGAGATGATATGCAAATGAGGGGGAATGGTCTATTTCATTATGTAGAATAAAAGAGGTTTATAACGCGATGATTCCACTAGTTGAAAGAGAGAAAATTGGATACCAGTTGCACCAGGTCATTGAGATGCCAAAATTAGGTAATCGGGCCTAAGGAGAAACATTGTGAGGAAATGAAATTTTTGGTGGGAAGGTGGATTTTCAAGCATAGAATGGTAGGCACATGTTATGGATAGGAAAATGAATCGCACGGAGCAAGACTAGCAGGAAATATTAAGGAGCATAGTGAGCAAATCTATAAAAATATCTACATAGGCCATAGGCTCATAATGGGATCTGATACCACTGTTAGGTTCCCAATAGGGAAAATAGACAGTTGCACACATAAATACAAGTAGTAGACTTCAAAGCACAATATTCTCATTAATCAAATGTACAATTTATACAATGACAATGACTCTTGGGTTCATATTCCAAAGATGTCCCTTGGACTTCCAAGATGGCTCCACATCTCCACCTAACCTGACGTATTAGGTTCCAACACCATGTTTAACTTTTTAGACATCAAAATCATTGGTTTGGTTTGGGTAGGAGTTATTTTTCTCTGCAATTTTGAATTTCTTGGAGTTCGTTATGCACTATGGTTTGAGTGGCACGCTTTGGGATAATCTTATTGAACACATGGTAAGTAGCCTTTAAATATTAGTGGTGTTGAACATTGGTTGTCATTGATGTCAACTAATGTCAAAGAGGATGTCAAATGAAGTCAAGTGGACTCAGTATTCACATGCTAGCTTGAAGAAATATGGAAAAGAAACATGGAAGAAGTTTATGCGCAAGCAAAGTAGTGAAGGATATGGATGCCAATGTGAAGAAGTATATCTAGAAGTTGCATACAATATGAAGAAGTGTGTCCAGGGGTACATCATACATATCCAGTTTAAAGAACTACATCAGGCACATGTACTTGAGCAGGTCACAAGTCCATCTATTCATAGTCCTTCAAGGAACAAAATAAAGTGTTGGTTCGGAAAAAGTTTGAAGAGTGTGCAAGCAATCCAAAGAGTACATTGGACAAAGTCTAGTGTGTGCAAGTAAGTCCATAGAAGAATCTAGTATGCGCAAGCAAGTCCAGAGAAGATTCAAGAGTACGCAAGCAGCACAGAACAAGAATGGTTATGCAAGTCCTGAAAGTGCACAAGTCATATCCAATCAGTAGAAGATTTCAGTTGTTGAGGTGCACACAAGTTTCAAGAAGGGTGTAGTGGTTGAATTCAACATATGTGCAAATTCCATATCTGATGACACAGCAAGTGCACAAGACCCACAATTGATGATACCGCAAGGGTCAAAGTCCCAACAAGTCGAATATCATGTACACGTAAGTTCTACAAAGCATTAAAACATCAAGTGTGCAAGACCCACAAGTGATGGTATAACAACGATGAAATTCCCACCAAGTCAAGGACCATGTATGCGTAGAACCCACAAAGAAAGAACACATCAGTGGTACAGAACATGACATGTGGCATAAGCACAATCCGTGAAACAAGGAAGAAGGAATGCCACAACCAACTTGTGGACATACAATCCATGTAGGACATGTATAAAGAGATGGTGAAGATGAAGAGATTCTAAGTGGAAATATAGATTTATATTCGGGGCATCAAGGGCTCAAGGAACAAAATAGTATAATATAGTGAGGAGCCGAGTGTGCACAAGAAGAGCAATGATATAGATGATGGTGCACAAAATGATGCTTAGATTTGTGACGGTTGTGCAAAGAAAGAAAGGAAGAATCCAGAGGGTGCACAAGTGTGTGAGGATTGAATGACAATAACATATGCATCATGCAGTTAGTCATAGATGTTTTAAGAAAGAAGCACAGAGAAAAAAATGACGTATATTAGAAGATGTGCAGAAGTTCAGCTGATGCATGAAAGTTGAATTAAAGTGTCTGAAATAGAGAAGTCCATCAGATGCATGACGACAGAAAAACAACATAATATAGTATGCATGTCATGCTGAAGATGATTTGAGACAAGTGCGATAACCTGAAAGGAAAAATCATATCATGCACAGCACGTCGTGTATTTTCTAAAAGACCGTGGCACTTAAACTGAACAGACACATCTTAGTAAGTGCGCAGTTCCATTTGATACTAGTGTGCAATCTCATAACAACAAGCTATCAATTGAAGCACAATATTAGTTGGTGAGTGCAGTTGCGCAGTATCAGAATGAAACAGCTAATCAATGGTTCAAAATGCAACATATGAAGTAGCACATGATATATGAAGTGAGTCATCAGCAGAAGTGAAGTATTGAGTGGAATGAGAAGTAAAGTGATGTACGCAGGGAAGTGAAAAAAATACGACTGCATACAAAAGGTGCGCACAACAAAACGAACATCAGAATATCAGAAGTATGCGCATGTTGGAAATTCAGTAAGGAAACATATTATTTTGTATATATGGGCGGTAGGACGGGGCAATGAATAGGGGGTTGTAGCCTCCTTCCAGTTGGTGCTAGAGAACATAGGGATTTGGTGCTTCCTTCAGGTCGGTTCCTGTAAAACCAGGGGGTCATTTCCTCCTTCTAGTTGGTGCTGGTAAACACAAGAATTTGGTGCTTCCTTGAGTGTAATATTTTCATTACAAAAAGATCATTCTGTGGTTTTCTCCCATTTGGGTTTCCACGTCAAAATCCTGTTTGTTCCATGTTCTTTGTCTTGATGCATATATGAATGGATGTTTTATTGGATGCATAATTAAATATGAAGATTAAGTTTATTTTAATTTGTTAAAGAAGTTAAAAATTGTTGATAATTGCGCTAATACTGATTCACCCCCCTCTCTCAGTATTAAATCGATTCCAACATTTGGTATCAGAGCGGGTGTATTCAGTAACAACTTAACATCTGGAAGATAGATCCATGTGCAGATATGGAAAAGTAGGAAGGTATTTCCACCAGCAAGGCACCAAGGTTTGATGGCACCAACTACACCTTCTGGAAGGTTAGGATTGAGGTATATCTGCAATCACTAGGAGTAGATGTTTGGTAGTCCATTGTTGATGGTTACAATGTCTCAGTAGCCGTGCCAATTAATATAGATGAAAGGAGAATATATGAATGCAATGCAAGAGAGATAAGCACACTGTTGTGTGGTTTAACATATAATGAATTTGTCAAGGTTATGCACTGCGCCTCATCCAAGGAAGTCTGGGAGAAACTCAGAGGTGTCTATGAAGGTGATGAAAAGGTAAAGAAATAAAATTTGCATAACTACTCTGGGTTATTTGAATCCTTGAGAATGGAAGATGAAGAAAACATTACCTCTTACTTCTTAAGAGTTGATGAGATAGTCAATGCGATCAAGATTAGTTGAGGTCACTTTGGAAGAAGAATCTGTGGTATAGAAGATACTGAGAACTCTGCCCTCAAGATTTGATGCAAAGGTGTCTGCATTGGAAGACAAAGCCAATATTGAAGATCTGAAAAAGGACAAGCTTAAGGGGATCCTAATAGCATACGAGATGAGAACTGAGAAGGATATTCCCACCAGAAAGGAAGATGCTTTTAAAGATACTAGAAAGGATAAGCACAATCATGACAAAGAATCTTGCAATGAATTAGATGATGAGGATTCAAAATTTGTATGGAAGTTGAAAAGAGGGTGAGGTAAGTACAAAAACAAATTTACTTTCAAATGTTCCAAATGTGGAGGAATAGGACATTTTGCTTCTAAGTGTCCTTATAGAGAAATGGAGATAGCAACAACGATGAAGAATCTAGTTCTCATGAATAAAATGTACAAACGTTGTTGAAAGATAGACATGAGTCTACGCAAAAGGTGTGATTTGTATTACATTCAAAATCAATGTTTTTACAAAATTGCATGAGCCTTCTACAATGCAAATGTCAGAAGGATCTCCATGTCGAGGCCCAAAAGGACGTGTACAAGAAAATGATTGAAGACGGAAAAATTGAGAATTGCAGAGGTTATCTATAGCTGCAATTCGAGGTCAAGTTATGAGTCCGACTAGTGTGCAAGACGAAGCTCCAAGTCTACCGGTACCAGCGTAGTTCATTTAGAGGAAGAGCACATAGGAAGAAGTTGTAATGATGTATATGATGGTGGTTCAGAATGATGAGACCGAAGTGTCGACAGTTCATCCAGAATCTATTGTTGTTGATGCTCTAGAAAGTCGACCTGGCGAGTCAATTGAGTTAGTTGTTCAACATGCCCATAATTCACTTTCCATTGAGCATATTGATGTTGGAACTCTGTTTCCTCCATCGGGTTTTTCCAAACTCCCATATCAACTCTCAGGCATGCAAATTCCAATTGTTGTGACTGAACATCTAATCTCACACTCTCAAGGGAATTGTTCATTCTCTGGTAAAAGGGAGCCATTGGCAAGAAAGCTAAGAATCCAGGAAGCTATGCGCAAAAGAGAAGGGGAACAAAAGGTGATGAACCAGTCATCCTTGTTGAGTTCTTATATAATTGAATTAATGTTGTTTTCCTGCATGAATTTAATTCGAAGAGATGTGGATTTAAAACTGCGCGATTTGAAGAAGGTGGTGGAGTTTCCAAAACTTAATGTTGGAATTAATGATCTCGAAAATTAGTACAAAAAGAGGAAATCAGAGTCATTTCTCCATGCGATGAATGATGTTGCTCCAAAAGGTTCGAGTACAGATTTGAGACGCCATTGTTGCCACACGAGCTGAGTGTATTATCCTCTTTAATGCCAAGCTGGATGATAGATGAAAAACATGCCAAATATTTGGTTTTCATGGCAAGGGACGCGACAACATTAAATCCGACAAGGCCAAGTAATAGCGCAGTAAATGTGACAGATGAAACCGTTAGGTGCAAAAACGAATTCAGTGGAAAAGGAAATGCAAAAACAATAAATGATTGATTTTGGCACTACGGAGATGGGACGAAAGGATGATTGCATGAATCACTATACAAAGAATGATGAAGTATTGTGACAGGAACATGAGATCAAGATACATAAGTAATATAGCACCTATACGGAGAAAGCAATCAAATATAATTATGACAACAAGATACAAATTGTAGGATATTAGCGCAGAAGAAATGAACCATGAATATAGGGGGAGTTATCTTGTGAGCATATAGGTAAAGGCCAATGCAAAACAAAAGAAAGAAGAACCAGTAATTGCATAAGTAATGGCACATCTTTGCCATTGATGTCAAAGGGGGAGAAAAGCATGAAGATGAATGAAAATGAAGAGAATATTCATGAAGCTGAGAAGAAACATCAAGAAGCCAAGAAGTAATAGCATGCATCGGCAAGGACGTGAAAGAGTGTGAAGTAGATTATTGAATAAATGGCATGAAGAATATATAGAGAAGAAGCATGAAGTTGAAGCACATGAAGCTAACCATGATGCATGTAGCAGTACAATGAAAATAATCATAAATCATGTGATCTGTGCATAGGTAACAAAAAGAAGAAGAAGCAATAGCAGCGGAATGCGCAAATATCATAGGTTCAAACTAGCAAAGAACTCATGGGGAACATGTACACAGGGGGAGTACTACGACAAGTACAAATGAAACATACAAGTCCAAGAAGATGATTATGAACAGCTTCATAAGGTGTTGACATCAATTCCAAAGGGGGAGAGTGTTGAAATTTGGTTGTCATTGATGTCAACTAATGTCAAAGAGGATGTCAAATGATTCAGTTTGAGTCATTGATGTCAGCTAAAGTCAAGTGGACTCAACATTCACATGCCAACTTGAAGAAGTATGGAAAATCCACATTGAATAAGTTTATGTGCAAGCAAAGTAGTGAAGGATATGGATACCAGTGTGAAGAAGTATATCTAGAAGTTGCGTCCAGTATGAAGAAGTGTTTCCAGGGGTACATAATGCATATATCCAGTTTAAAGAAGTACATAAGGCACATATACTTGGGCAGGTCGCAAGTCCATCCAATAATAGTCCTTCAAGGAACAAGCTAAAGTGTTGGTTGGGCAGAAGTTTGAAGAGTACGCAAACAAGCCAAAGAGTACGTTGGACAAAGTCTAATGTGCACAAGTAAGTCTAGAGAAGACTCTAGTATGCACGATCAAGAGAAGATTCAAGAGTGCACAAGCAAGTCAAGTGGAGTGCGCAAGCATCATGGAACAAGAATGGTTATGCAAGTCCTGAAAGCACGCAAGTCATCTCCAATCAGAAGAAGCTTTCAGTTTTTGAAACATGCAAAAGTTTCAAGAAGGGTGTAGCGGTTGAAGTCATCATACGTGCAAATTCCATAGTCAATGAAAAACCAAGTGTGCAAGCAGGGATAATTTTAAGAACACCCGCAAAATTTATATGTATAATAAATGGGCAAATCTCCATAATATATAGGAAAATTTGAAGACTATTTTATCAATAATATTATATGTATATATAAATTTTTGGCTAATCTTTCATTCTATTATAGAATCTTGTAAAATATTGGTGAAACTTTCACTAAATTATAAGATATTGTAAAATATTAGCAAATATTTCACCGAATTATAAAATATTGTAAAAACTTGGTGAATCTTTCATCAAATTATAAAACCTTGTAACGTCTTGGTGAATCTTTTGCTAGGAAGAATCAACTTTTGATTTTGTAGATTATTAAGGTAGTGCAATAGAAGAGCATATACCAGAGCTCAACTCTCTCGACTCCTAGACCCTCAAATGAACAAATGTATGAATGAGGACAAGAGGGATTTATTTATACATTTCACAAGCAGTATTGGGTCACTCACAATTGGAGGTGTTGGTGAAACACAACTACACTAACTAGATTAAGGAAAGTGGCGAATCCACTTTTTATCTCGTCCCTTAATGGTCCAACGGGCATGTGGGGACCCAAATCTTGACATACCAACAAAATTATAGAATTGAACACTCTACACTGTGGAGTGATTTAGTGTATGATTCCCAATTATATTATTTTCCAAATCTCTCATTTTTAAGCTACCGTCTAAGAAAAAAATAAACTTCTTATCTGTTTATAGATACAAATGCCACTTTTTCCTTTCTTTTGTTGACAATCAAAATATGAATAATGTCATTTGATTTAGAATTTTTAGAGCTACTTAGAAACTTGCAATGGTTATTGGAAATAAGAACATACACTAACAAGAATAGAAAGCACATTAATGCATAATCACCCATATCATTAGAACTACACTATTAAGGACTACTTTTTCTCAGATAAACTGAGGAGGTGTTTGTATCCATTCCCTTGCAAAAATTTAAAGCATGCAAAATGTGGTAAAATTGTTTTAGCACCCTCATTGAATGCAAAAGACTAGATGTCTAATAGCATAATGTCTACATCTCAGGTCAAACATGCCCTGTACATATTATATACAATCATGATGGAAATGAATTATCATGCTCCAACTAAATCATATATTTATCATACATAACTAGATCCATTTCTGGATTATGATAGCAATTACACATAAAAAAACACCAAAAAACATTTTACTTCTAAAGTGACCCTTACAAAATATAAAATATTGTTAAACAAGTATCGAATCGAACAAATTTAGGTCACAAATAAAATTGACGAACTTGGCAATACGAATAAAAAAATCTACCAGTCACGAACTTCTCAATACAAATAAAATAATCTACCAGAACGCTTTGGACAACTCTACAAGAAGACAACCAAAATAATGACCAGTCCACTATAGCCTCACATTATAATCAGTGTGTATTCATTTATATTAGAAACATCCCAAACATCAACAATAACAGACATAAAATATGAACATATACACTCTCATTAACACCTTAGATCCAATAATAATTGCATAGAAAGATCCTAATAAAAGTACATTTTAAACAACTGTGTCAAATTTAGTTTGAATATATAAAAACCATGTGGCGTCTCTCCATCAAGAGTAGCATCCACTAACAACATATAAATTCCAGTGGATATTTTAAACACGACAAGGCATAAAATAAATCATATCTTTTGAGCTCTATAACACTTTCACGAAACCAATATTCCTACGATAGAATAAAACCCTAATAACACTAAATGAGCCTTAAGAATCAGGAATGTCCTAGAATTCGACAGCCTAAAAAATAATCGATGATAAAAAGCATGATAAAAGGTAAATTTACAATATAATAATCTATTGTAACTGTGGATAAAAAGCATAAACAACATGATAAAAAGCATACCATGTTAATTCTTAGATAAAAAGAATGATACGAGTTTGTATTCTCTGATAAATTGCATGTGCGTCATGACCCTTCAAGACCTGAGCTTTCGGAAATGGAGATGTTATGCAAAGATTAAAATATCAATAAAACTAAGAATGAAAAGTGGAATCACATCAACTAGAACCTTCACCCTCCAAGCGCAATTTGATGTGGGTGAACCATGAATCACTGTAGCCTTTATATAAAACAAAATAGCCCCTGATTTTCCCTCCAATACTGGAAATCGAGAGCTCAACGAAGGCATCACATGAAATTGACTAAAAATACAGGTGAATGCAACCATATGCCCGAATTGCAAGGAAAATCGAGGGATAAATAACCCTTAGGAGCCTCCATTACTGAAAATTGGGGGCGAAGGAATGATTTCACTAGAATTTCTCTAGAAATTGGGGGCGAAGGAATGATTTCACTAGAATTTCTCTAGAAATCGGGGGCGAAAGATAAGTTGGAGGGATATTTTTCTAGGGCGAAAAATAGTTTTTTATTTTTATTTTCCTTATTAATATATGGGAGGCTATTCATTTTGGATTTTTTTTTTCTAATAAATATTGGGAGAATATATTTTAGCTGAAAAACCCTTTCCATATAAGAAAATAGCCCACTAAATTTTTGTAACCGCTTTAATATATCCCATGGGCTATATATAGCCCCTAAAATTATCCATGTGCACAAGACCCACAAGTGATGATACCGCAAGGTTCAAAGTCCCACCAAATCGAAGATCGTGTATCTGCAAGTTTCGTAAAGCATTGAAACATCAAGTGCACAAGACCCACAAGTGATGGCAAAACAAGGGTGAAAGTCCCACCAAGTCTAGTACCATGTATGCGCAAAACACACAAAGAAAAGACACATCAACGATGCAAAACATGACATGTGGCATAAGTACAATCCGTGAAACAAGGAAGAAGGAATGCCACAACCAACTTGTGGACATACGATCCATGCAGGACATGTATAAATAGTGAAGCAAGTTGGAGATTTGAAGTAATCTTGATGGTGAAGATGAAGAGACTCTAAGTGGAAAATAAAGATTTATATTCGGGGCATCAAGGGCTCGAGGAACATAACAGTATGATCTAGCGAGGAGCCTAGTGCGCACAAGAAGAGAAATGATATAGTTGATGGTGCGCATAATGATGTTGTAGACCTGTGACGGTTGCGCAAAGACAGAAAGGCAGAATGCAAGGATGCGCAAGTGTGTGAGGATTGAATGACAGTAGCATAGGTAGCACGCAGTCAGCCATAGATGTTTTAAGAAAGGAGCACAAAGACATAACTGAAGTATATCAGAAGATGCGCAGAAGTTCAACCGATGCACGAAGGTTGAATTGAAGTGTGTGAAGTAGAAAAGTCCATCAGATGCACGACGATATAACATCAACATAATCTAGTATGCGCGTCATGATGAAGATGATATAAGACAAGTGCACTAAGTTACATGAAAGGATGAATCATATGATGCACAGTATGTCACATATTTTCTTAAAGACTGTGGCACTTAAACTGAATTGACACATCTTAGTAAGTGCGTAATTCCATATGATACTGGTGCACAATCTCAGAACAACAAGCTATCAATTGAAGCACAGTATCAGTTGGTGAGTGTAGTTGCATAGTACCAGAATGACACAACTATTCAATGGCACAGATTGCAGTAAATGAAGTAGTACACGATATATGAAGTGAGTCATCAATAGAAGTGAAGCATTGAGTGGAATGAGAAGTCAAGTGATGTATGCAGGGAAGTGACAACAATATGAATGCATCAAAAGGTGCGCACAATAGAACGAACATTAGAACATTAGAAGTGTGCACATGTTGGAAGTTCAGTAAGGAAACATCTTATTTTGTATATTTTGTATATATGGGTGGCAGGACAGGGCAAGAAATAAGGGGTTGTAGCCTCCTTCCAGTTGGTGCTAGATAACATAGGGAGTTGGTGCTTCCTTCAGGTCGGTGCCTCCTTCCAGTTGGTTTTGGTAAACACAGGAACTCGGTGCTTCCTTGAATGTAATATTTTCATTACAAAAGAGCATTTTGTGGTTTTCTCACGTTTGGTTTTTCACATCAAAATCCTGTGTTTTCTGTGTTCTTTGTCTTAATGCATATATGGATGAATGTTTTATTGGATGCATAATTAAAGATGAATATTAAGGTCAAACTAATTTGTTAAATAAGTTAAAAACTATTGATAACTGCACTAATACTGATTCACCCCCCCCTCTCAGTATTAAATCGATTCTAACAAGTGGCACTTCTTCATTGTCTTATAGGGTATTAGTTACATTTCATTTTTATAGGTTCATAGATTTTTATTAAGCTATTGGGAAAATACTATGTCAAAAATTCTTTGTTGTGAAATGGCACAAACTATACAAGCAAAGAGGCTAGCCATGAATATTTTCATGTTATTTTTAGAGATGGTTTTCTCAGTCGTTTTTTTCCTTCACGCGGTCCAACTCTTGATATCAATACTAACAACGTGCTTACATTGTGATTTAATGTTCTGGATTTTTCTTTTACCATGCCTAAGTGTGGTAGGGAAAAATGGACCAAAAAGAGCTATTCCTTATGTGAACAAGGATAGCTACTATTTCCTATGTTTTTGGCTACTCTTTTTGTTTTATAATCCTAGGCCTATGACCCTAGATATTCATTCAAGCAAATCTTAAAGAGGAATAAAATAAATAGTAACTAGGATAAAATATTTTAATAACTTGTTGTGTTAAACATGGACTGTGTTTTCTTTGTTGTTCTATGAATTGAAAACAATTGAAAGCAATGGCATGAACAAATGACATAAGAATACTATGGAGAAACCCTTCTTGGTAAACATTCCATCTTTGAAATGACTATCTTGATCTAGTTTTTATTAATACTTCCCTTGGTTACAAGGATATCAGGATATTTCACACAAAATATATACGGTTTATAACATTATTGAAAAAAATCGCATTGGAAAAAATCACCTAGGGTCCATAATAGAACTTATCGTTTATGAAAAAATAGGAAAACAACGGCAAGCATTAATAAATACAGAATCATTTCTTTTATATTTTCAAAATTTTGAACATATAAACCAACAACAACATCAAATAAACACATTGGCACATAAATATGGAAAAGACACTGATATATATGGTGTAATGGATGCCAAATAAAAAATGATACATCAAATTTGATATTGAATCTTGAACCCTGATGGTTGTCCAGTTAAGGACTCAAAAGTCGACAACCAATACATTATGACATCAAATATATAAATGTATCTCATCATCATGAGTCATCTACAATGACAAATGTAGTAGCTCGCTGTTGGATTTATGGTTATATTGAGAGGGGGGTTGAATCAACATAACATACTTTTTCTTTCTTTAACCATTCATGAAATAATTCATAAACATAAGTAGACTCAAACCATAGAACACAAGATGTAACATGGAAACCCAATCATGAGAAAAACAAAATGATTTTTTACTTTATGAATTTTGAGTAGGCACCAACCTAATATTACAATGTTTACAAGCACCAACTTGTTGGAGACACCAATCCCCTTGATAGAGCACCGAATCAACAATATGTAGGCACCAACCTATTAGAGACACCAATCTCCACACCTGAGTACCAAATCAGTTATATATAGGCACCAACCTACTAGAGAGACCAATCTCCTCAATTGAGCACCAACTCAGTAATATGTAGGCACCAACCTATTGAAGAATCATGTACAAGAAAGATAGCATAATCTCTTCATAATCAACTTCAACTTCTGCAACTTTTGTTTCAACAAAGTCTTTAGTTTCTATGCTACTTCAATTTTTGCATAGCTTCAACTTCTATGTAACTTCAACTTCTGCACAGTCTCCAACTTTTGTGTTTCTTTCAACTGTCTCCTTCAACGTATGTGTTGATTATGCATAATCTTCAAATTCCGTGCTTCTTTCAACTTATGAGCTTCCTTCAACTTTTCTATTGCTTATGTGCACTCTTCACCTTCTACATTGCTTTCAACTTCTTCGTTTCCTTCAACTTTTGCACTGCTTATACACAGTCTTCAAATTCTACTCTTGTAATATGTCTTGTGTATATGTCACTAGATTCAATACTGTGCTACTTCTTACTTCAATCCTTTCTTCTATACTAATACACAATGCATCAACCTACCTGTCCTGTGTCGGTCTTCACAAAGCAACTCTAATTCTTGTGCATCAATTTACGTTTATGTATTGTGCAAAGAAATTCTAACTCATGTTCATGTGTTTACCTTCTTGCATTGTATTACATAAATTAAATCTAACTCCTATTCATCAATTTAATTTTCCATTCTCCACATGTTTACTTTATTTCATAGTGAAAAACAACCCTAGCTTCTACGTTAATGTACTACATTCCAACTTTCCTGACGCACTCTTCTCTGCACAAGAAAATCCTCACTACTATGCATCCACCACAATACCTACATTGTTCCTACACATAGCTTCTTCCCTAGATTCCATAGTGTCGCATTATGCTCTATACAAGCCAACCTTAATTGTTGATGTACTGTGCACCAATCTTCCATGCCTTGTTTTCATGCTTGCACACTTTCATGCATGCCTCAAATATGCTTTATAAGACTACTTTCAAGTTCGCTCCATAATCACCTTCTATCTTAGCCATATCTAAAGAACAACCTCCAAGAAAACATCCCTTCCTCTTCACAAGGTGTGGCTTCTCTTCCTTAGAGAACCTTAGAAACCCTAAGAAAAAATATTCAAGAGAGTATAATAAAAAATATCTTCAAAACCCATAAAACAACTTCAAATCCATCTCCAGGCCCTAGATGACCTTCCTCTTCCACAAGTGCACACCTTTTTTAGAGCTCCATGAGTGAATGATTGAATGAACAAATGAAAGGTGCCTCCTTCTATTTATAATCATCCTAAATCACTTTTTGTGATGACATATCATTTTTTAATGTCATGTCAGGGCCGACCTAACATTCTGGCAGGGTTGTCTTTACAAATTCTTTCATATCTTCTCATTCCTATGGAGTTAGAGGAAGTTCCATATACCATTCGAAAGGTCTTGGAATAATATTTCCAACCATGTAACCTATAATACAATTTGAGCTAGGTATCTACAATAAAAATTCCTTCAAGTATAGGGTACCCAAACTGCACATCCAAGAACAATATTTCCAACAATCTGCATTGTACAATCTCTATCTGTAGTCTCCCCCTGTCTTTAACACTAATGAGAAAAATATATCCTTTCCTTTGAAATCAATGAAATTTTTTTTTCCAAAAATACCCCCCTTTGTCATTGATGGAAACCTTTAAACAATTCTGCAACAGACTCGTAGATAGTCCCCTTGTCTGTAATTATGTCTCTACGCAATTATGTTTCTACACAATTTTGTCTCTTTGCAGTTCTATTTCTACGCAATTATGTCTCTGCATAGCTCTCCCGTTATATATAAATTCTCCCCGTATACAATTTCTCCCCCTTTGACATCAATGGAAAAGGGATTCTTCCCTTGAGCTCATGCTTATCCTTGTGCTTGCACCTCGTTTCCTTTGTAAAATTTTCCCTCTTCCCACATCAATATGTCATTTTCAAGGGGTTTCTCCCACTAGACTTATGCTTCTCCTTAGCACTAATCCCTCTAAGATTGTTCTTTATTTTCTTTGCTGTAGCTTTTCTTGTATCTACAGTTTTCTTGTAACTCCCCCTATCTTCATGCTCCTTCATTTGTATCCTCTTCTGCATTCTGCAATTTTTTTGACTGTTACTCTCATTGTCATCTTCTCTAGTATTATAAACCAATAGCCTGCAATTCTTGTATTGATTGCTACTTGTGGAAGGATGCTTGATTGACTTTTTTGGCAGAGTACCTTCACAATCACATGCATTTATAGGATTTATTGATTTGAATTAGATTCATAAAACAACCTTATGCTACTTATCTTGATCTTCTTGTAAATAAGCTTAGCTAAATTAATATCAACAACAACTAATACATTTGGGTAAATCATCCCCATTGATAATTCTGCCATGGCCTCTAGAAATATATGGTCTATTTCAAGTGCTATCATCAATTTCCATTGGAAACTCAATCTTGAACTCCCGCTCTTCAATTGTTTTAGAGAAATCATCCTTGTAGGCATTCAAATCATCTCTCATAGACTCATCAACAACCATGGACTCTTAAACCATGCCGATGTTTTCATCTTTTTTATCTGATTTCATCATCATTTTATTGTTTCAACGTCATATATTTTTAACATTTATCTCTTCTTCCTTTACTTTGGAAGCACCAATCTTTTAAACTACGTGAGTGGAACAATTGTTATTGTTGGTCAATGGTAGTAAAATGATTTGTAGTTGCTTTATATAGTCATCTATGGGAGTTATCTTGCTTAGTTAATTCTTGAATTCTATACTTTTCATTGCTAGGAACAGACACTTCCAAAACATTGTTGCACTTTTCTTCCATCATGGTAGCTAAATAAAAAACCTTAGCAGCCAATGACTTCATCATGTTCTTTCTCTATGTGCATGAAGATGTTTTAAACTCTAGTTCCTTATTGCTTCTTGGAGCTCTTATTCTTCACTTGGAAATCCTCTTGAACTAATCTTTTCTTTGTTGAATAAAATGTCGTATCATGAACCGCAATATTATTTTTTACTTCGCATTAGGCTCCATTGTAAACATATTCTTCTATGATTCTTCTTGACCAAATGCAAGTAAATCACTAACACTTTGCATATTCTTGATCAGATGTTGAGCAATACTCACATCTTAATGAGTCTGATTTATTTTCATGCTCAACTAATTGATTCAATTCTCTGGTTCTATTGATTTTATAGAATATATTCCATTTCTGAATGAGATGACACCTTTCCAATAAGAACTATATTAGTTTATTGACATCATCTTCAACTAACTTATTTAGAGTCTTGTAGATAGTTCCCTGAGATGTTGAATGGAGGCACCAAATTCTCAAGTTCTCTTTCTATTTATAGCCCTTCATCAATGTTCCCTCTTTCAATTCTAGAGCATGCAATGCTTGCAAACCATCTAACTAATTTGGCTTGTAATACTGACTGAATTTCTAACTTTTTTGTTCCTTATTCCCCAAAATCCACCTCATTTGCTATGAGTTCTTCTTCATTTTGCATATTTCAGAATCAATTGTTAAGACTGAGAGGATTATCTTTCAAATTTTTAACATATAGGACATTTTCTATTTCAACATTAATTGTAAGAGAGCCCTTTCTTTCAAACATTACACTATCTTTGTTGTCCTTCTTCAAAATGAAATACTTGGTTTGGTTCCCTGTCATGTGTCTTAAACATCCACTATCAACATATATTGTTGGTCCACAATCTTCCTACTTTTTCTCTTTTGATTTTCTCCTGCATACTTTTGTGCATTTCTCCTTGTGTTTGACATGGGTATTCTCTTTCTTGTTTATTCTGAAATTGCTTCTACAAAATATTGCTATATGTCCATAATTGTTGCAATTATAGTACATGATGTTATAATTTGATGAGTTGTAATTTCTCCTTGAGAATCCATCGTTAATACTCAATTTGCCTTCATTGTTTTGTGCAATTTGTGCTAGCATAGTTGTATGTTATTCTTGTTCCAGTTTCCTTTTCCTTACCTTTTTAAGTCCATGTCTAGAAAATCTTGGTATGTTTCTTCTATAGTCTCTTTCTATGTGTCCATAGTTATGAAATTTGTAATATTCAACCTTGTAGAGAGGCATGTTGTCATGAGGGTAAGCCACAAATTTAGTCACTCGCGAGGTTTTGACCAAGGGGCATGCAATAAGGTGTCGACCTTATTCCTCAGTGACCATTAGTCTCCCAATAGGATACAAACGAATTGAGTTAACGTGGTCTCAATCGTTGTATTACGTCCCCACTGGAGAAAAGGGTCTATTTGAAGGGTATGTGTATGATCACGTCACCTTTGATAGAAACTTGATTAATTATATTTGAAGGGCATGTGTATGACCATGCCATCCTTGATAGTACCATGGTGAATTCTATTTGAAGGGCATGTGTATGTACATGGCACCCTTGATAGAACCATTGTAAAATCTATTTGAAGGGCTTGTGTATGACCATGGAACCCTTGATAGAACCTTGGTGAAATTAAATTAAAATATACAACTTATAAAATATAAATGAGAAAAATAAATTAGAAAATGATTAATAATAAATTAATAAAAACAAGTATATGCTAAGAATAAATAAGGAATTAATTCAAAATAAGAACCTATACATAACAAAGGAAAGCAATCACTTAACGAGAAGATAAACTAAACCACTCCCTTTAATTAAGGATAATAAAATAATAAAATCAATTAAAGGAATATTAAGACTCAAGTGCGCACACACACACATAGGAATAAAAGAATCAAGTAGACACACGCATGAACTTGTAACAGAAACTGAAGAAACTCTATAAAAGAAAGAAAAGGAGATGAGTGAGGATCATCTTTTGGATCTGGATATTTTATATTTTTTCTCCTACACAATGGGAGGGGTTTGTTACAGTGACTATTGGAGGGTTTGGTCCTTGGAAGTGGTTAAGGTTGGGAGGCCTGAAAGTAGAATTCTCCACTTCCATTCATGTTGATATTGTGATTCTTCCATACAATTTTGTTGCAACTAAGGGGTCCCTGGGGAAGAAGAGTACACATAGGGAGAAGACAAGGTAGTCAATAGGTGGATACACGAATTGGAAATTTGATCGATGATATATCAAGGGGTTTGGAACATGATGAGGAGATATGACACTTGCTGGTGATTGGCGGCACAAGAAATAGGTTAGCCTTGAATTGTTGCAATTTCATTTTCATTTAAAAGTTTTTAAATGTTGTTCAACAAATTATGCAAATTGTTTTTATATTGAATGGATTTGGGGTTTCTACTTAGATCTATATGTCATAGAGGGGAAACCCATGGAGGGTCCCTACAATATTCTTCACCAATTGAATTTTTTCCATGGAGATAGATTTTTCTTCATTATCATATCTTTCTTTGCATATGCACATTTAGAATCAAAATGTTCTATTTCACCACAATTAAAGCATTTTGAAGATATCTTACCTTTGTATTTACTGGTTCCTTCTTTTGGCTTTGAAACAGATTGTGCTTCTTCTATCTCGGTTTCACAACTAGAGCAATCACTAGATTTCTCTTCATAAATATTTTTTAGCTTGTCCCAAATATATTTGGTTGATTAGTACACTTCTTTAACTTGTCAATTACAGAATCCGGTAAACCACTCAAGATGACATCCATTTATTTTGTATTTCATTCTCATGAATCCTTTGTACCTTTTGTTGTGGTTGATTTCCATATATCAAATCCAAGGGTCATCAAATATGTCTTCATTTTTATGCTCCAAAATATATAGTTTGTTCCATTGGAAAAAGTGGCTTTGTCTGTGCTGAAACCAAATTCCTCACAAGCCATATGTGCTTGAGATCTTCCTTCCAGTGGTTAAGTTGTTTTGAAGGAACATGCTCTAATACAAATTGTTGGATTTATGGTTATACTGAGAGGGGGTGAATCAATATAATGTACTTTTTTATTCCTTTAACCATACACCAAGCAATTCATAAACATAAGTAGAATCAAACCATATAACACAATATGTAATGTGGAGACCTAATCGGGATAAAACCAAAATGATTTTTATCTTTATGAATTTTGAGTAGGCACCAAATTGGTATTACAATGTTTACAAGAACCATCTTGTTGGAGACACCAATATCCTTGATAGAGCACCAATTCAAAAATATGTAGGCACCAACCTACTGGAGACACCAGTCTCCACAACTGAGCACTGACTCAGTAATATGTAGGCACCAATTTACTGGAGACACCAATCTCCTCAACTAATCACAAACTTAGTAATATGTAGGCACCAATCTACTGAAGAATCAAGTACAAGAATGGTGGGATAATCTCTTCATAATCAACTTCAAATTCTGTAACTTTTGTTTCAATGCAGGCTTTAGTTTCTATGCTACTTCAACATTTTTGTAGCTTCAAATTCTATGTAACTTCAACTTCTGCATGCTCTTCAACTTATGCACTTCTTTCAACTGTCACCTTCAACTCTTGCATTGCTTATGCACAATATTCAACTTCTACACTACTTTCAACTTTTGTGTTGCCTTCAACTTTTGCACTACTTATGCGCAGTCTTCACCTTCTACGTTGCTTTCAACTTATGCATTTCCTTCAACTTCCGCATTGCTTAAGCACGGTCTTCAACTTCTACTCATGTAACATGTCCTGTGTATTCGTCACTAGATTCAATAATGTGTTGTTTCTTACTTCAATCCTTTCTTCTGTACTAATACGCAATGCATCAACCTATCTATTGCGTGTTTCCCTTCGCAAAGCAACTCTAATTATTGTGCATCAATTTACGTTTCTATACTTTGCAAAGCAATTCTAACTCATGTTCACACATTTACCTTCCTGCATTGTATTACACAAAACAACTCTAACTCATTTTTTATTGTGGATATTTTCACAGTGGTAAGACATAGTGTCAAGGTTTTTGGATGCACTATGTGGAAGTTTTTACTCCGACGTTTTGGGTGAACACTTCACCCATCTTCAGGGAATCACCATGAAGCTGTAAAATGATGAAGAGGAAAAGCCTTAAATAATAGGAAAAATATAGACTAGCCGTTAAGGAGAAGAAGGGAAAAAATCCATTAATAATGCATAAAGTTTTTTAATTTAATGTTTTTAGGGAGTGTAAGGGCTTAATTTCTTTTTAAATGAAAGGTTAAACAAACTGTAAGGAAAAAAAGGGATATTATTGGAGCAAAAGAAGGAGAAAAGAAGGAGAGTAGCCAAATTGTAATAGTAAAAATAATAAAGGAGAGATTGGAATAAGTGAAAAGAAAATTGACGAGAAAGCAAGAATTAGGAACAATTAAGTTAATATAATAATGTTAAGAATTTGACCCTAAATACTAGGGGATGAAAAGAAAGAAAGAAAGAAAGAAATATATATATATATATATAAAGACAAATGTATAGGGTTTCAAAATTAGTAGAAGGAAGAAATAAATTTTTAAAAGAGTTAAAGTAGAGTAAAGGAGAATAGGATGGGAAATTTAGAAAAAGGAGGAGGGAGGAAAAACTTCAAGAATCGATAGCGATAGCAATGACGAGAGGAGAGAGAAAGAGAAAGTGGGGCTTTAGGACTGAAGTTAAGTCGAGGTTTTGTGTAATTGGTGTATTAAGGGATTCCATGATTGACTCATATTATAACCATCCTCTCGGTTAAAATTATTAGGATTCTTTTCAATCTCAAGAGTTTCACGAATAAATCGAGATTTGTAATGAGATTTTAATTTGGTCAAAACATATGAGATGTTGTGATTTGGAAGAGTGTTCAGCAATGGCTAACTTGGAAATATGATTATGATTAGTTGTTACTTCCTTCTACTAATTTTGAAACCCTATACATTTGTTTATATATATATATTTAGGGTCAAATTCTTAACATTATTATATTAACTTAATTGTTCCTAATTCCTGCTTTCTCATCAATTTTTGTTTTCACTTATTCTAATCTATCCTCCTTTATTATTTTTATTTTTATTGTTTTTACTATTACAATTTGGTTACTCTCTTCTTTTGCTCCAATAATCTCCCTTTTTTATCCTTATAGTTGTTTAACCTTTCATTTAAAAAAAATTTAAGCCCTTATGCTCTCGCTAAAACCATTAAATTAAAAAACTTTCCGCATTATTGGATTTTTTCTCCTCTTCTCCTTGACGACTAGTCTATATTTTTCCTCTACATCATTTTGCATTTTCATGGTGATTCCCTTAAGATGGGTGAAGTGTTCACCTGAAACATTGGAGTAAAAAATTCCACATAGTGCATCCAGAAACATTGACACTAACTCTAACTCCTGTTTAATTTCATGGATAACACAAAGCAACCCTAGATTCTGCGTTAATGTACTGCGCGCCAACTTTCCTATTGCACACTACTCTGCACAAGACAATCCTCACTACTGCACATCCACCACAATACCAACATTCTTCTTGCATATAGTTTCTGCCTCAGATTCCACAATGTTTTGTTCTGATCTGTACAAGCCAACCTTAAGTGTTGATGTATTGTGCACCAATCTTTCATGCCTTGCTTTCATGCTTGCACACTTACACGCCTACCTCAAATATGCCTTAGAAGGATAATTTCAAGTTAGCTCCATAATCACCTTCTATATTATCCTTATCCAAATAAGAACCTACAAGAAAACATCACTTCCTCTTCACAAGGTGTGCCTTCTCTTCCTTAGATCTAACCATAGAAACCCTGAGAAAAAACCTTCAAGAGAGTATCATAAAAAATATCTTCGAAACCCAGAAAACATCTTCAAATCGATCTTCAATCCCTAGATGACCTTCCTCTTCCACAAGTGCACACCTTTTTCAGATCTCCATGACTGGATGATTGAATGGACAAATGAGGGCTCCTCCTTCTATTTATACTCTTCCTAAATCACATTTTGGGTAGACATAACATTGTTCAATATCATGGAAGGGCCGACCTAACATTCTGGGTTGGTTGCCTTTACAAATTATTTCATATATCCTCATTCCTATGGAGTTAGAAGGAGTTCCATATACCATTTGAAAGATATTGAAATAAGATTTCCAACCATATAATATATACTCCAATTTGAGCTAGGTATCTGGAGTAAAAATGGCTTCAAATATAGGGTATCCAAACTGTGAATCCAAGAACAATATTTCCAACAATCTTCATCTCACAATCTCTATCTGTAGTCTCCCCCAATCTTTAACATTAATGACAACACTATATCCTTTCCTTTGAAATCAATCACAACAATATTTTCAACACTAGCTATCTAGTATCAATTCCCTATCCACATTTTATGATAAAATCCAAAATTTCATGGTTAGTTTGCCACTAGAAGGTCCTACATCATTTGTTTGATGTCGACTGGTGACTATAGTTGTATCAATATTTGTAGAAGGTGGCACTAATGATGCCACATCACCCTCCATGCTATCAAAGTGATCCTTTAAACCCCACACTTGTTGGTTCTTCCCTGCCCCATGTGCATGCTATTGTTGCTCCTCCCCTAACCACTCAAGTGCCTCCTCCATAATAGGCACCTTGTACTCCACCCTCCACTCAGACATTGTGTTAATATTATTTTCAAAAATTACATCAATATTAGGTATTTTCTTTAGTTTCCTCACCCATAGTTAGAGAATCTAGTGGATATATACCAAATTATTAAGACATTTGAAATCCCACCTATAATAGGGTCATAATAAATTTATTGAGTCTTGAGAGACATAAATATGTAGAGGGTTTTGAATTATAATAAGTGTAATTGTTTATTGAAGTTCTAACATGTTGTGATTCTTTGAGTGTATTCTTTCAAACACACTCCAATTTCACTTGCATCTTGAAGTACTACAAGTTTGGCTGAGGACTTGAATGACAAATTTCTATGAATGTTGGTACATTTGTACCATAATTTCACCACCAAACATTTACAACAAATGAGAAAAAACATACTGAAATTACATTTCATTAAACATTGGAAAATAGGAATTGAAGAAAATATAATACAACTTCCAAAAAAACATGTGATTAAATTCTAAATTCTAATGGCTTACATGGAATCAAACTTTACTCCTTTCTTGGACAACATTGACAAATCCAAATATTCTTCTAGCATCACGTTACATCTCCATCTCTCAATTAATTTTTCTGCAAGCATTGACATTAGGTACCATCATGTAGAGACATGCAAGGACCTCTTCCACAACCTCACCATCAAAATCAAAGTTGCATGAGTAAGCATAAGTGGGTTTGAGGAAAAGTGTTGTTGCATGAACGGGATGATGGAGTATCCCAGTCCATCAACTATCAATCAAATCCTAGATATTCATGTATTTTAATATGTGGGGGTACCCTTTCCCACGTAATAAAACAAGGTAGCTTCTTTGGCCCTATCCATGGCTTCATACAAGTATCCAATTGCAGGATTATCCCCATTAACCAAGTGAAGAACCTTTACCAAAGGTTCATTAACCATGCACATTTCTTGCATTCCCTTTGAAAAGGAATCGGTGTACACTAGTTTAGCGATGGTTCTCTTGCCCTCTCTTGTGCTAAATGCATAATCAAGTCAATCATCACAAAAAAACATCTAGTTCAACTCAAAATGGCATTCAAGCATAGACTGAAGAGAAATAAAGTTACTAGCAAAATGTGTGATTGTAGGACACAACAACTCTATGCTTATTGTGAATTTCCTCATGAGGATAAGAACAAATGCATGGTTATATGTGAATTTTGTGACACTCCTAGCTCGATCAATGACCTCCTTGACAAACGATATTTCTCCCACATCTTAAGGAATCAAATTGATAAAATGGGAAACACATGGATTCCAAAACACTGTGGGGTGCCTCTCCATTAGCAACTTGCAAACTAATCTCTCAAATCAACCCATACAACAATTCACACATCAATGCCACTTTTTAAACATGCGTCGATGCATCAACTGATTTATTAAATAGTGTACCCCTAGGACAATGGTCCTACCCTTATTATATGTCCAACCATTGGACATCACCATGTGTAACGCCCGCCTTAGTACATTGATTGATTAGACTATTGAGGGCACTGATATTGAAGTGAACCGGTTAAATAAAACATGAACAATATGTTATGCTTTAATCATTATTGAATGAAAATTGTTGAATGACAAATGAATGATGAATATGCTCGACTGACTGAGAAATTATGATGATATTATACATGAATGTAATTACTGATACCTTTGATTCCATAGATGTGAATGAATGGTATTGACTTAGATAGAATGGAATGAAGATAAAGATGCATGATGATATGATTTTTATGGTGCAACGCTACTAATGTGCGCTTTGAGTGTGTGAAGTAGTAGGTAAAACGAATTACTGACTGACTCTCAATAGAATAAAAGGGGTCGTAAGAATGGGAAATATACATAGGGGCACGACGATGGACTGTCGACCCTGAATTAACATTCCACGCACGGGTCAGAATCCATCTCAGCTCACCTGGGGAATAATGTGTTGTACGAGCGAGGCCACAATGATTTGGTCACGTACGATGTGTTGAGGGGCACACAATAAGGAAGACCTTATTCCTCAATCTCCATTAGTCTCCATGGAAGTGTAGTTGGAAGATCACGGTAACGATTCTTGATCGCTACACAGTACTCCCCTCGCTACACAGTATTCCCCACACAAGGAAAAGGAATTTGTCGGAAAGACCCATAGAAGCGGTACCTAGACAACGAAAGGAAAGGAAATATGTACATTATTGCATTTAAACATTTAGGCGTATATGTTAAATATTGCATATAAGAGCATTTTAAATTAAGAGATATTAAAAAAAAAGATATTTGAAGTAGAATTTATGTACACTCATTAATCCAGGATGGATATGCATTGGCTTAAATATAAATAATATTAAAAATAATTAATTATGGAGCAAACCTAGATTAGAAAATATCTAAAGATCAACCCCACATGCACCCTCTGATCTAGGGATTGGAATTTCACACTAGGGAGACAACAAAGAGAGAATAAAGGAATTTAGGTCGATCAATATGTGAGAGTGACACTTGTTGCATGAGAATGAATACTAAGGAATTAATAAATTAAAAGTTAGTTATGCATGAGAGGACACATGTCATGTAAGAATTTTTCTATTTAAGAAAGGGAGAATGAAGAGAGAGGGATATCTTGCTCCCTAATGTTGGATGGACTTCATAATAGAAGTTGGATTTTGAGTGTGGTTCATTGGAGTTTGGCTGATAATTGCTTTGGGGATTGGGAGATCCCATCGGAGAGTCGAGGCTTGTATGTTCTTAGGACCCCTAATTGCTTGGGGGATTGGGACGAAGGAGATTAATCTTGATAAGGTAGGGCGGTCAACTGAGGGGTCTTTTGGTAAACTCGTCGAAGGCTGGAAATGGATCGAGCGACAAAATACCCGGGACTCTTCTAACAGTAAGATCAACATCACAGACAGGTACTTTACCCTAACTCTATAGTTCGTATTGCATAGGAATTTTATTATGATTAGCAAATCTAAATTTTTGTGATTACTTATTTAAATAACCCAGTGGTAGATAGTAGTATATTTCCATTTTTGCATGATTTGGGTTTTTTTTTAATGCTCAGGATCTATAAAGATCGAGCATGGGTTTCACATCATATTATATTGTTTCATATATTTGAGCTAGTATGTTACAGATGAAATCCATCTGCAATAAATCATGACTCTGCAATGTATTTCTTCCAAACTACACACAGTAAAATGATATTGAACCCGATCCATATTAGTCACCAGACTCTCCTTCAAAGGATAAATCAGATCTACAACTGAGTTGAGTTTATGTAAAATATTTCTTTTTCTTTTTTTTTTCTTCTCAATTTATAAGTAGGAAAGATGGAATTTTGAATCTGATCAATACATGCGAGCTAGGCTCTACGTGGCCGATGATTTCAATTCGCTATCAATTAAAGACTTGTATTTAAATCCTTTTTTATGTGATTTTGAGTATGCTCAACATACTGCTAGACTTTGCGTTCTCAGTGATTTTGATTTTCTATTAATTGAAACATGTATTTGATTTCTGTGATTACAAATTAAGGAAATGTGATTTTGAGTATGCTAAACATACTGCTAGACTCTGCGATTTCGATTGGCTATTAATTGAGACATGTATTTTGATTTCTAGGGTTACAAATTAAAGAAATGTGATTTGAATCTGATCTTCTAGACTCTGAGTTTCAGTGGTTTCAAATTTCTATGCATTTTAGATTTCTTTTTTATTATAAATTAAAGAAGTGTAACTTCAAATCGGATCTACTAGACTCTGCGTGTTGATGATTTGATTTGCCATTAATAAATGACTATGTTTCTTTTAAATCCCTTGTTTTTAAAATTATGGAGATGGGGTTTCGAATCTGATCGAACTAAGACCGCTCAACACAACATTAAATAAATATTTAGCTCTACTGCAGAGTATTAGTCTGCACATTGTTGAGTAGAGCAAAAGACATAATAAGGAGACATGTTGAATAGAGGCATCAAGGTTCAGCGTCAAAACTCATTTGTGGATAGGTGTGTATCATGATGAGGAAAATCCGGACTGTTAATAATTAATTTCATTTTTATATTATTCTAAATGCGGAGTATGGTTAACTGTACATTTTGTCAATAATTCGTGAAGTTTAATAATTATAAATTCTGCATCAAAATCTTTGGAAGAAATGAAACTATGTGTACACCAGTCCGATCTTATTTTGAGCCATGTGTGAAGTTATTCCATCCGTGCACTTAACTGATTGTGTTCCCTTACTCTACCGCTCCCTTACCCACCTATAGAACTATCGCTCACGGTCGCATGCGTCCACGCATCCAGAAACTGATCCCACACCCAACTTAATTAATAGAAGTCCACACATATCGGATTGTATACTAGCCCCCAATCGAACCCTTACCTACAACTCTACAACTCGAACTCTGCCTTGGGCGGAGAACTCGAAGTTCTAATTTTTTAAATGTAGGAGAGACAGGTTTTCCTTAGGCCTTTTAACACAATGTATGATGAGCTCATGGATTACAAAGATGAGCATGTTCAAGGGCCGATCTTCAGCTTGGAGGGGGGGAGGAATCCATGGCTCGGAGGCAGATGAACGTCCCCTTAACTTGAATACACAGGTTGACGTTTCCCCGCTCGCTCATAATAACATCCCCACAGAAGTAGGTACATTTGGCACATTCAACATGACGTCCCAGCCACCACCCTCGTCGACGAAGCGGAGGAGTATAAAACCAAAAAAAAGGTTCCCTGGAACTATTCGGTGGCAGAGACATTCATATTGAATATATTCTGAATTACCTAAACTATGCGCTAGTAGGAAGGTTCTGCGGCAAGATAGTTGGTATGGAGGCTCTCAAACAGTGGATGGCGGAGAATTGGCTCCCATTGCTAGGTTACACTCCATATTTTTATATCCTCCCAAGAGGATGGTTTCTGTTCAAGATAGAAATGAAAACTAATGGAATTGCATTATTGGAGCAGAATTGGAGTTGGTGTCCTTCCGGCTTGATCCTACGAAAGTGGCATGTAGATTTTAATGCCAAATGAGAGCCTCGCTGTTGATGTATTTGTAACTTCGAAAGATATTCACTTGTATATTGTATGTATTACATTTGTACTTTATTGTATCCCCAATGGAAATGTATTATTCCTCCGGTTGAAAGTGTCATCATTTGTATTTGCAAGTGTCACAAGTTATATTGTAAGTGTCGTAACTTATATTTGATGGGTCATTAGAACACCTTAGAGGGGTCAGCCCAGATTGGGTCAAAGGGTTATTAGACCGCCCTAGTGGGGTCGGACCAGTGACATGTGGTAATGGGTTATTAGACTCTCCTAAAGGAGGTCGGACCAGTTAGAGTAAACGGCAAGTCAAGTTATTGTATAAATAGAGACTGTGTGTCTCTCATTCTATTCATTCACTCACTCACTCACTTTACATTAGTGAGAGAGAGGACGAGTGTGCACAAGTGGAGGAGGAGTAGCTGCTGCAGACATTTATCTTTTGGGGATTCATCTTTCTGATCTTTGTATTGGTGCTCATTCTATCTCTAAGGAAGTTGCGGGGTTTTTCACCTTCTTGGTTTTCCCCGGTGAAATGTTTTGTGTCTCCTGTCTCTTGTGCTTGTTATGTCGTACATGTTCTCTCAGTTAATATCCGATATCAAATTGAATTAAATGGTGAAAAACTAACATGGTATCATATCTAGCTTGAAGGAAGGCATTGTATGGCACTTACGACACTTGTTGCACTTGCAACAAATTGAAAGCTAGGGCTTGGTATAGTAAAAACCAGTCACTATGGAAATTTCACTTAGCTCATTTTTTGAGAAGGTTTAGGATCTGAAACTTTTACAGGTCGAAGATGAAATCTTCATGTACCTTGTGGCTAAATATCAGCCTCATATTCGTTGTACTTTGTGAGATATGATCCGTACAAGTTAGGGTTTCTGCCTCTTCCAGAATGCAATCCTAAACAGGTGACCTAGGAAAAAGGGTCATATCTTGTGATAGGAAGCTCCAAATGGAATTATGTAAATAGTGGCAGTTAGAGAACGGAATTTTGTTTTACAGGTCCTGGTTTTAGAGGCCAAATTTGAAACAGTGACACGTGGCACTCCATACAAGTTTGCTATGTTGTTTCATCCCATAAACATGTCACGTTGCGACACTTGGAATATCTCTCTCTCAGAGAATCCATTAAAGCTCATATTTGTGGGGTTGGAAATATGACAGGTCATTCTAACACAAGCCAAAGTTTCAAACCCTGAGGATCCAAAATTTCAGAGATACATCAGAAACAATATGGCATATATTTATGTCCAAACAGAATTGGATTCTGAGCACTTTCATTTTTTGGTTTGTCACTGCTGCGGTAAATTAGGGTTTATGAAAAAGTTGAAATTTTTGGAATCGGAGACCACAGATGGATGATCCTCATCAAAATAAAAATTTAGAGACCAATATCGAATTTTTTGGTTGGGTAGAACCCTGGGCTCCATCAAACCCTAGTTCGGGATTTTGACCAGAAAACCAGAAAAACCAAAAAACTAGAAAAACTAGTAAACCAGAAAAACTAGAAAAATGGAATTTGACAGAAGCTACAGATCCAATCTCATCAAATCAAAGTGGATTGGGTTAGTCCTAGAAGAGAATGATTTGGACACCTACATAAGTGAAGAAGTTCCAGTTCCAGAGGGATATGAGGCTAAGGCTTTACAAAAGAATACTACAAGCAATCTCGACAGGTATGACTTGAGGAGATATAGGTATGTTTTGAAATCTCTTCATGATTAAGTTTGTCTTCATATTATTGAGGTTAGTACAATCTGGATTAATTTTAGACTTGTCTTATCACCTTAGTAAAAGTATGAATGCATGTGAATGATAGAAGACATTCATTGATTAGGGCTATGACACTTATGATTATACTAATGCACTGTGGTGTTGTATGAGGATGATGTTGTCCACTAACATTAAAGGTACATCAAGAAAGACAAATCAAGCTCTAGATCGAGAACATATGACCATGATGACATGAAGGCAAAGACTCATCCATAGAAATTGATCACATCGAAGCTCTACTTACGAGGTATGTATAATTTGGCTCTACAATGCTTAACTTATGAGATATGCAGGTTACTAGCACAAGGTTTCTAAATCCTTGAAGAGAACAAAGAAGAGATTGTTTGTGTATGTTAGTCATAACTAGCAAACATGATAATCCAGGTATGTTCTTTTCTTGTATCAAGTTAGAATCCTACCATGTGTCAGGATCTCATATAAGTATACTTTTGTATGATTGATAATAATTATTCATGAAGTTATAGGTTTGAATAATCGTGGGTTTATGCATATTATGCTTCTTAGCTTAATTAATGATATGACAAACTAGAAGAGTCCTATGGTCAAATAAGAATATGCATGAGTAAAAGAAGTACTCCCTAAAGCCTTGAATACTAACGCTTGTGATAAATTACATGTGTATGAAATGATCATGACCATACATGTTTAAGATTATTTAGAATCATAATGTCTTGATAGTATTGAGATTATACTAATGCATGTATGATTATGTATGAGATATTGAGGATGACACAATGATGACACTAGTGCACACTTAAGCATGCATAGTGGTCCAAGATGGATATAAGTTCAAAGACAAATAATCAAGGAAGCAAAGATCAAGAGGGAGAACAATCCAGTAGTTCCTGCAAGGAAGCAAAGATCAAGAGGGAGCACACTCCAATAGTTCTTGCAAGGAAGCAAAGATAAAGAGGGAGGACACTCCAGTAGTTCCTGTAAAGAAGCAAAGATCAAGAGGGAGCACACTCCAATAGTTCCTGCAAGGAAGCAAAGATCGAGAGGGAGTCCACCCAACAACCAAACAAAGAAAAGTATTTGAATTGTCATTTCTTGTATATGATTACTTAAATGATGTTGTTCAGTCATGCATATACTTATGTTACTAGATTTATGATGTATATTATGCATTTTAGAAAAGTTGCATTAATTAACAAGATACTACTATATACAAGTAATGGGTAAGTGGCCTATGGTACTGTACAACATTCCAATGGTACTTATCTAGAATGAAAACTCTTTGCTGACATGTTGGGAGTTGTGCACACTCTTAACAATGTCCTGGTAGAGATGGAAGGCATCTAGAAAGTTATGGGATGTGGATAAATGTTGTATTGAAGCATTGGCTAAGATAATTGCATATTGTATGATATATGTCTTTATGTGTAAGAATTTGTTTTGAAATCTATGAGATGTTCCTAATCATGAAATCGAACTTGTCTTGTAGGAAAGACCGTGTACCATCACCTACAAGAGAGACTTGTTTCGAACACTAGTGGATTTGAACCCAAAATCCGATGACAAAATCTGACGACCTCTGACGAAAAGGACTTTGTCGTCGGATTTCACCTTCAAATTTACGAAATTTGATGAGTTTTTTTTTTAAATGATACAAGGTTACGTCAGATATCCGACGACATTCCGACAAATATTGACCATTGCCAAAGGATATCCGACTTAATATGAAACCCTAAGATGTTGGATATCCGACGACCAAAGGATATCCTGCTTAATATGAAACCCTAAGATGTCAGATATCCGACGGCCTATTCTTGTCGGATATTTCCCTAGTATGGCGAATATCCGACATCTCTTCAATTCGTCGGAAATCCGACGATATGTAATATTATAAAACCTATAAATTTCGAAACATTTCGACATGTTTTCTATATAAGCGCACAACGGATTGCGGACTGTTTTCGGCGGACTGTTTTTCATTATTTATCTTGTTTTTGTGATTAAAGTGAGCGAAGTGTGGAGCTTGATTTTCTAAGATTTATAATCTTCATTCAAGCTCTTTACAAGAAAATGTCAACTAGCAATATTCCTGATCCAGAGGAACAAAATCGATAATTGCTTGCTAGATTGTGGGAAGGAGTTGAAAGAAGGGGTGATGGGAAATGTTATTGTCCATGTAGTCAATGCAGGGGCTTTAAGAGGAGAAGAATTTTGATCACAACAGCCAGAAAACATTGTGGGGAACATGGACACACTGAGGGGGGACATGAATATCATCCATTTGTAAGTTTTGCATTATATATGTTTTTATTTTGATTGCTTTTGTAAATGTATGTATTATTTTAATATTTCTTATATTAACTTTTATCTATTGATGGTTTCAATAGATTGGGACTAGAATGGACAATAAATATTATTTTAATATTTAATATTTATTATATTATATTATTTTTTTCTTGTGTGCATGTTGAATCTAGGATATAGTAGAATAAATCATTTATTCATTCATTAGTGAGAGTAACCCACTCACTGGGGAAAGCAATTAGCTCTCTAGATTTGTGTCACTTTCCATGATAATAGAAATAACGACTATATTGGCACGTTGTTTCTCTTCTATTTTCTCTATAGAAACCATAGCATCATTTATGTTACCTTAGTTTACAGTATGGGAAATTTTGAGTTATATTTGAGTAGCTTTGCTCAGTAATTGGGTCAATTTGTATGTTTCTTGGAAAGTTTGGATGCACCTATTTGACCAACAGGTCAATTTTTTACTTCTTTTATTCCAAAATCATTGATGTTATTACATTTTGTGTTTGAATTTTTTATATTTTGCGTTTGAATTTCTTATATTAACTTTTATCTATTAATGGTTTCATGTAATTATAAAGGAAAGACATCCTACTGCATTTCGTCTAGAGGAAGTGCTTCCAGAACAAGTACCGGAGGAACATGGAGCTGTGAATATTAATGGAGAACAAGTTAATGATCATATTGAAGAATATGATCATACTGATAACATAGTTGAAGATGATGTTACAAATACTTTGATCCATGATTCATTTAATGTTAGAATGGATGAGGATGATGATGATCATTTTGATGATATTCATGATATACCTTTTCTTGAGAAGGCATACAAACCACTTTATGAGGGCTCTAAGACAAATCTTCTCTCTGCTATATTGTTGATAATGAACTTGAAGGTTATGAATGGTATTTCAAACATATCAGTCACATGGATGTTAAGGTATGTAATACATTCCATCACATAATATATATGATTGTCTAATAATTTTATTGTTAATTCATAAGTCAATTTAATACGGAATATGAAATGTGTTTCATTAATATTATTTCTATATTATATTAACTAGTAGATTTTTATTTCAATTTGTTGTAGCATTATAGGTGGATATTTGTTACCACAGTCAAATATTTTACCTCACACATATTGAGATCTATCTGCCATCATGAAAGAAATTGGAATGCAGTATGAAGCAATTCATGCATGCCCCGATGATCATGTTCTATATTATAATCAGCATGAATTTGCAACAGAATTTCCTGAATGTCATATCAGTATATATCGAATAGATCAAGTAACAAAAAAGGTGCCTCGCAAAGTTCTACGTTATATTCCCATTATTCCACGTTTGCAACGACTGTTCAGGTGCAAAAACATAGCACATTTTATGGATTACCATGCATGGAATAGAAGTCAAGATGACATTATTCAGATTCCTGCAGATGGGTCTACATTTAGATATATGGAGGAAAAATGGCCTCACTTTAAAGAAGAACCTTGTAATATCAGGATTTCTTTGGCAGCAGATGGTGTCAATCCATTTGCAGAGATGAGATCCGTTTAATCCATGTGGCCTATTTTTGTTATCAACAATAACATTCCTCCGTGGTTGACAATAAAGAGGGAGCATATAATGTTGTCAATGATTGTTCCAGGTATATTGTGTCTACATTTTTTTTTAATGTAGTGGTATCTCATTTATCGAATTTTGTCGCATAATGTCATATATATATTTAATGTTTTTCTATTGTGCAATATGGTTTATATATATAAATGGTACGTCTCATAATTATATTTTTTATATGTTCAAATCAATCAGGTAAGTACCAAGTCAAATATATGAATGTATATATCGAACCTCTTATTGATGAGTTACTAAAGTTATGGAATGGCATCACTATGTATGATGTATCTAGACCAATACGACAAAGGAAATTTCAATTCCATGCAATGCTTGTATGGACAATACATGATGCCCCAAGGTTAACCCATTTTTGTGGTATGCAATTATAAGTTCCACTTTATTTGCATTTAATTTTATGAACTAGCTAGTTAATATACTACGCACGCATGTTTTTCTAAATAATCAAGTCATTTTGTATAGAATTATAACTGATCACATAGATATTCCATCTCTTTATGTAGGTCTTCAGACAAAGGGGAAATTTGCATGTCCAGTTTTAGGAAATGAGGTGTTTGATGAGTATAAGCACTTCCTCTCTAAGAATCACAGGTATCAAACTACCGAAAAACATTTGTTCAATGGTAAGCAGAGACTACATTAAAACTGCAGAGAATGACACCTCACCTATAGAAGTTGCAATATAATAGAAATCGTCAAGGTACGTATGAATCATCGTATTTGAAATGTTATATTGTATTTTTTTATTGTGTGTTATTTACTGTAATTGACATTGATTTATGTAATTTCATGATTGTCATTCATGTGATCATAAAGGCATTAATGGGCTTCCACGAGGAATGAAAAGTTATCCTAGACAATTTAGTAGGTTTCCCTACTATGAGCACCTACAAATTGCTCATCTATTTGATACAATGCATATCGGAAAGAATGTGACTGAAACATTATGGCGAATATTGGATGGAAGGAGTGACAGAAAAAATTGTCAAAATTTGCAAAGATATTCAAGATAGCAACCATGCAATGAAAGACATCATTCAATTTCATAGCAATGGAGAGCAAATTAATATAAAATCACTTCCATGGATGTTAATGGACCAGCAAAGTAATGTTGTAAAAGAAGTTCAAAAATTAAATTTTCCACAGGATTTTGTGCGAACATGAAGAATATCATAACAAAGAAAGGTGATTTCGCAGGGGTGAAAACACACGATTGGCATATCTTCATGAAGGTAATTATTATGGTATGAATTTAATTATTTTTTTTTCTTCCTATTCCAGTGAATATGGTTGGTATTTTTGTTTGTCTACTCTTTGTTGATAAAATGAAACGATTTGTATATTATTGTTACAGTATGTTCTACCTCTCTCTATCCCGGAAAACTTCGACAACAATGTCAAGCAAATAATATATAGTCTCAGGAAATACATGAGGTAAGTGGTGATTTTTTCCATGCGCTTACTAGTGTTTGTTTAATTCAACATAGAACCTATATTTGATTTTCATTCTCTAATTCATGTTACATAATATAATGTTTTTTTCCTTTGATCTCTTGATTGGGTTGTCATGTCACTTGTAGATGGTTGTCATCTAAAGAATTCCATAAAGAAGACATAAAGTATTGGAGGAGAGAAATTCATAGTCTCATGTGTGAAATGTAGAAGCATCTACCTTCGGCATTTTTCAATGCAAAGGAAACTACCTCATACACCAAGTTGAGGAGATTGAACTGTGTGGACCTGCGCACTCAAGGTCCATGTGGATGGTTGAGAGGCACTTAATATTTATGAAGGGTTTGGTCAGACAACGAGCATATGTTGAGGGTTCTATGATGGAGGGATATACGGTATACCAAAACATGTTGTATATTAGTGAATATCTTCCTATATTAGCATCAAAGCTCAATTTATGTCGCATTTGTGATCCGGACTCCAATAAAGATTTCGAAAGGGAGTACTCGAAGGGGAAAGGTAGATCAAGGAAGGTGAAAGGTAATATAACACATTTGACTGTTGATTTTTATGTATATATATCATACATATTCTATTTTTATATTCAATATTTTGCATCAATTTAGAGTGTAATAATATACTTTCATGTTAAGTGACTATACATTTGTATTGAATTTTAATTTTATTGTCATCAAATAGTTGGTCAAGATTGGGATGCAATTCATTTATACATCGCAAACAATCTTGACTGGATGAAGGTATGGATCGAACGATGTGAACAATATGGTCATGGAATATCATGGGAAAGTGTGGCTTCATTGGTCAAAGCTGCACATCGCAATGGATATACCAAGCTAACACAAAGGGAAATCGATTTAGCAAGAGGTTTAAAAGATAACCAGGTAAGCATATTAATCAACCACACTATTTTATTTTTTTGTAAAAAATATTGTCGTTGTACACACTGATTTTTTTCCCTGTTATATGGAATTATAAACATGCACTAGTTAATCATAATTATTGAATCATTATGTAATCTTTTCCTGTATGGCTTGTTGTAGGTAAAACACCATAAGGCTATGTGGTGCAATGGATGTAGATATCGCATCAAAAAGTTGGATGACATTAAGAAAACATCAGATTGTGGGATATCTACAGTCTTTGAGGTGACCAATGTCTCTTCTAGAAGTGACAGACATCCAGAACTCTCTAAAAATCGATACTATGGGTATCTGGAAGACTTTCTTCAATTTGAATTTAACTCCTTCAAGGTATTTATGTTCGTTTTCAAATGGTATAGGTGCCGATTGAATCCACGTGATCCTGATAAAACAATTATTGAACATGATAATGGATTTACCATGGTAAATACAAGGTTGTTTGAGCCAGGAACAGAGCCCTATGTTCTTCCAACCCAATGTGAACACGTATTTTACTTTGAGGTTCCAAGTAGAGCGGGTTGGTCATTTGCTATGAGACACGATCCAAGGGGAAGGCCGGTAAAGTATAACGTAGATGAAGGTAATGAAGAAGTTCTCGAAGAAGAAGACGTCGTTGAAGATGATCATGATCAACATGAGTTAGATGATCGTGTTCCAGAAGAAGATGTCAAAGAATTTCTTGAATCAGATGATGTATCAAACAATGTGCATGAAGATGATATCGACCTTGACATGATGATCGTAACTGACATTGGCGATGATGATGATATGGCCAATCCTTACAATGCTGAATCCGGATCATCGGATGATACAGATGATGACTCGGATGGAGAAGATGATGAAGTCCATTGAAGTGTAATAATATCTAATCCATATATTTTGAATATTTAATATTGCTATAGAAATATTGAATTTTTTTGCCGGTACGTATAATAAATTAACTGTTTGTTAGTGTTTTTTCAATTTTGAACCTGTATGTTATAATTAGAAACATTGCTTGTTATATAGTATGAAAGAAAACACATTTAATTTTTTTGTACATAGATATTTTGTCGGGTTATGGGGAATTGAGAGTGATGTGAGGGGGGGGAGGGGCCATAAGAGCTTCCACCTTGACATGGTTGTCCTTGTTTAGTAGCGAATATTAAATGATTCACGAAACATAGAGAAGCTTATAAGTACTAAGGAAATGTGCCTCCTATTTGTGCTAGAAATTGTACCTAGACTACGAAGGTACTGTTGGTTGTGGAGCCAGATCTTCCAGTCTCATAGATGATATTGTCTTAGTTGTGCACCCTGGAGGACTGTACACCCATTCTGCATTTTTAGGGGTTCGGGGGCAATGCCCCCAAGTCATGGGGGTGTGGGGGTAGAGCCCCCGCGAACGGGGGTTCAGGGGCAGCGCCCTCGAGAAATGGGGGTTCGAAGGCAATGCCCCTGAGAAACATTTTTGGGGCTGTTTTTGCCAACTGTTTTGCGGGCCCATGGTTTTGGGTATCCCATGGTATTTTTTCCATTGTATTTTCCCTTATAAAAGAAATACATTGTAATACGGCTAGGGCAAGATGTATTAGGTTTTATGCATTGTAAAAATCTCTAAGATCAGAAGAGAGACTGGGAGACAGTGAAGAGGAAGTGCAGCGGTTGTGCTGTAAGTTGTATCCCTTCACCTTGTTGGACGGTAATAATAATAAGTACTGGAAACTTCAATGTGGACGTAGCCCAAGTTGGGTGAACCACGATATATCTGTGTCTCTCTTGTAATGTGTGTGTGATTATATTTTCATTTATGTTTATTGTTATTGCTCTGCGATCTTGTTTTTCTAACAATTGGTATCAGAGCCAAAGGTCTATTTGACAGATAAACCCACAGGAAGCTAGGGTTTCTGGTTCGAGTGGGAGCAATGGCGGAAGAAGGAAATTTTAAGGTCGAGAAGTTTAACGGACAAAACTTCCAGTTATGGAAGATGCAAATGGAGGACTATCTATACCAGAAGGATCTATTCCTATCGTTGGGAGGAAGAGCAAAGCAGCCAGCAGCTATGAAGGATGAAGAATGGGAGGTTCTTGACAGAAAGGCTCTGGGAACAAGACGGTTGAGCCTGGCTTCATCGGTGGCTTTCAATATCTCAAAAGAAACAACAACGGAGGGTTTGATGAGTGCACTAGGTAAGTTGTATGAAAAACCCTCAGCCTCCAACAAGGTATTTCTAATGAAGCGTTTATTTAATATGAAGATGTATGAAGGTGGATTTGTTACTGATCATTTAAATGAGTTTAATACTGTTACAAATCAGCTAAGTTCTGTAAGTGTGAACTTTGATGATGAGGTTAGGGCTCTTCTAATCTTATGTTCATTGCCAGAAAGCTGGAATAGCTTGGTCATGGCTGTTAGTAACTCTGTCTCTGGTTCAAACACCTTGAAATTTGATGATGTTATTAGTGTTATTCTTAGTGAGGAAATGCGAAGAAAAAGCATAGATGAGACATCAGGTAATGCGTTAACCATGATGGAGAGCAAGGTAAGAAAAAAGGAGAGAGGAAAGAGCCAAGGTAATCGTGGCAAGTCTAAAATGGGCAGATCCAAATCTAGAATAGGAAAAATAGAGTGTTGGAACTGTGGAAAGAAAGAACATTTGAAGAAAGACTGCAGATCTCTAAAGAAGAAAGGAGATGCACAGAAGGAAACTACCCATAAAGCAAATGTAGCAGGTGATGTGTTACAAGATGCTCTGATTCTTGCCTTAGATAATACTAGTGATTATTGGGTAGTAGATTCAGAAGCTTCATGTCATGCTACACCCCATAGGAAATACTTTCATGAGTATGTTCCTGGTGATTTTGGACATGTTTTATTGGGTGATGATGAGCAATGTAAAATTGTTGGAATGGGTAAGGTATGGATAAAAGTTAAGAATGGAACTGACTGGCTGTCGAAAGATGTTAGGCATATTCCTTCTATGAAAATAAATCTGATCTCAACAGGGCAATTGGGACATGGCGTCTGTCTATCTACATTTGGAGAAAAGTGGTGGAAGATCACTAAAGGATCAATGGTGATAGAAAAAGGAGACAGGATAGGTACGTTGTATTTATGTCCTCATAATATTGACCATTCTATCTCTTTAGCTTCCACAGGAACAGATACAACATTGTGGCATCATAGGCTTGGCCACATGAGTGAGAAGGGGATGCAGATTCTCCACTCAAAGAAGTTGCTGCCAAATTTGAGGTAGGTATGTTTGGAATTCTGTGAAAACTGTGTTTATGGAAAATAGAAGAGAGTCATATTTCTCAGGGTTGGGAAACAGAAGAAGAATAAAAAGTTAGAGCTTGTGCATACGGATGTATGGGGACCAACTCAGGTACAATCTCTTGGTGGCTCTCATTATTATGTTACATTCATTGATGATGCAACTAGGAAAACTTGGGTTTATTGCATTAGACATAAATCTGATGTTTTTGCTACTTTTAAGAAGTGGAAAGATTTGGTTGAGAATAAGACAGGAAAAAGGTTGAAGTGTCTCAGATCTGATAATGGAGGTGAGTACTGCGGCAAAGAGTTTGATAGTTACTGTTCATACCATGGGATTCGTAGAGAGAAGACAGTCCCAGGAACACCACAAGAAAATGGTGTGTCAGAAAGGATGAACAGAACGATCATGGAGCATGCAAAGTGTATGAGATTGCATGCAAGGTTGCCCTTACAGTTTTGGGCGGATGCTGTAAATACTGTTGTTTATTTAATAAATAGAGGACCTTCAAGTGCTTTGGATGGTGGTATTCCAGAGGAGGCATGGACAGATAAAAAGGTAAACTACTCATTTCTGAGAACGTTTGGTTGTGAAGCATTTGTCCATATTGATAAAGAAAATAGAACAAAGCTTGAAGCTAAATCCAAGAAATGTACCTTTATTGGATATGGGGTTGATAAATTTGGTTATCGCTTATGGGATTATGAAAATAACAAAATCATCAGGAGTAGAGATGTGATATTCAATGAAAAGGTCATGTATAAAGATCAGTTGCAGGGAAAGAAACAGGAAAAGGAAACCACAGAGTACACAGTACTTGATGAAATTCAAGAAAATGAAGTTCCAAAGGTGCTAGAAAATCAAGAACAACAACAAGTACTTGAAACTCCTGCAACTACAAGAATATCTACCAAGTTAAGTATACTCCCTGAATGATACTCTCCTTCAATGTATTATTTGTTGATGACTGATGCTGGTGAACCAGAATGTTACGAAGAAGCAATGCAGGTGGAAACTAGAAAGAAGTGGGAGCAAGGCATGAATGAGGAGATGGACTCATTGGTAGGAAACCAAACTTGGGATCTGGTTCAGTTGTCTGCTGGTAAAAGAGCATTGCAGAACAAATGGATTTATAGGTTGAAAGAAGAAGAAGGAGGTAAGAAGCGGTACAAGGCCAGACTTGTTGTAAAGGGGTTTGCACAAAAGAAAGGTATCGATTTTGATGAAATATTTTCTCCTGTTGTTAAGATGACTTCAATTAGGACTATCTTAAGTCTAGTGGCGGTAGAAGATTTGCATCTTGAACAGTTAGATGTAAAAACAACCTTTCTCCATGGGGATTTGGAGGAAGAGATATATATGCGGCAGCCACAAGGGTATGAAGTCAAAGGTAAGGAGAACTTGGTGTGCAGGTTGAAAAAGAGTTTGTATGGATTGAAGCAAGCTCCAAGGCAGTTGTATTTAAAATTTGACAGGTTTATGACAGAACAAGGTTATAGTAGATGTCATTTTGACCACTGTGTTTATTTCAAGAAGATAGACAATGAAAGATATATTATCTTGTTATTGTATGTGGATGACATGCTTGTTGCAGGGTCTAACATGCAGGATATAAATGTACTAAAAAAGAAGCTAGCTAATTTGTTTGCGATGAAGGATTTGGGTGCTGCAAAGCAAATCCTTGGTATGAGAATAACAAGAGACAGAAAAAATCGTAAATTGACATTGTCTTAGGGTGAGTACATACAAAAGGTGTTGGAGAGGTTCAGAATGCAGAATGCAAAACCAGTTAGTACACCTTTGGCCAGCCATTTCAGTCTAAGTAAGTAAATGTGTCCCAAGACACAGGAAGAGACATGTTACATGTCCAAGATTCCCTATCAATCAGCAGTTGGCAGCTTGATGTATGCCATGGTGTGCAAAAGACCAGATATTGCACATGCAATGGGAGTTGTGAGCAAATATATGAATCCCATAGTGTGCAAAAAACCAGTTAGTACACCTTTGGCCAGCCATTTCAGTCTAAGTAAGTAAATGTGTCCCAAGACACAGGAAGAGACAGATTACATGTCCAAGATTCCCTATCAATCAGCAGTTGGTAGCTTGATGTATGCCATGGTGTGCAAAAGACCAGATATTGCACATGCAATGGGAGTTGTGAGCAGATATATGAACAATCCAGGTAAAGAACATTGGAGGGTAGTACAGTGGATTCTCAAGTATTTGAGAGGTACCACCACTTAGGCATTATGTTTTGGAGGTTCAGACACTGTTGTACAAGGATATGTTGATGCAAATATGGCAGGTGACAAGGATAGCAGGAGGAGCACCATAGGGTATGTGTTTACTGTAGGTGGAATAGTAGTAAGTTGGATTTCGAAACTGCAGAAGGTTGTTGCACTTTCAACAACGGAAGCAGAGTATGTTGCTATTACAGAGGCTAGTAAAGAGATGATTTGGTTGCAGAGTTTTATGGAGGAAGTGGGTAAGAAGCAGAAGGATAGCAGGTTGTATAGTGACAGTCAGAGTGCCATTCATCTTGCAAAGAACTCAGCATTCCATTCTAGGACTAAACATATACAGCTCAAGTACCATTTCATACGTTATGTTCTGGAAGATGAACTGTTGAAGCTAGAAAAGATACATACTAACCAGAATCCTGCAGACATGTTCACAAAGATAGTGACCAGAGAGAAACTGAGTTCTTGCTCAGTTTCAGTTGACCTTCTAGCATGAAGGTGAAGAGGAAAATTTTTCCAAGTCCAAGTCCAACAAGTGTAGTAGCGGTGGAGTTGCTGTGATCAGTCCCCAAGTGGGAGATTGTTGGTTGTGGAGCCAGATCTTCCAGTCTCATAGATGATATTGTCTTAGTCGTGCACCCCAGAGGACTGTACACCCATTCTTCATTTTTAGGGGTTCGGGGCAACGCCCCTGAGAAAAAATTTTGGGGCCATTTTCGCCAACTGTTTTGTGGGCCCATGGTCTTGGGTATCCCGTGGTATTTTTCCCATTGTATTTTCCCTTATAAAAGAAAGACATTGTAATACGGCTCGGGAAAGATGTATTAGGTTTTATGCATTGTAAAGATCTCTAAGATCAGAAGAGAGACTGTGAGACAGTGAAGAGGAAGTGCAGCGGTTGTGCTGCAGGTTGTATCCCTTCACCTTACTAGACGATAATAATAATAAGGACTGGCAACGTCAGTGTGGACGTAGCCCAAGTTGGGTGAACCACGATATATCTGTGTCTCTCTTGTAATGTGCGTGTGATTATATTTGCATTTATGTTTATTGTTATTGCTCTGCGACTCTGTTTTTCTAACAGGTACAAGCTAGGACAATCTCAATAAAAACTAAAGGAAAATGAATTGGTTTTTTGTGTGATTTTAGTTTGAAGTCTTTATTCATGAGAAGGAAATAATTTAAGCATCAAACAAATGCAAACACTGAATCATAAAGAAATCTTAAAGAACTGAAACATAAAGATATAAAGCATATAGATAAACCATAAGCATTATAAAGCAAGAAATTGGGTTGTCCACAAATTAGTAAGCATTTACATGAATAATAACTTAATCAAGAAATGAAATAACAAATAGGGTGGTCAGATAGACCATAAACATAACCAGCAAAGAGATTCAATAAGTGGCTTTTATATGTGTGTGTGTGTGTGTGTGTATTCAAAACAATGTTCCAGTCTCCAAAAAGAACTTACATAAGAGTATATTGCATCAGTCTGAGTATACAATAGTGCATCAGTCCTATAGCCCTTCTCGGAAAAAAAATACCAACCCTTCTAGTATCTTTTTCCTCTGTTTTATAATTACAAAAATGTGGTAGTTTGATAACTACTTCTTTAGGTTAGGTCTCGAATGTCTCCAGCAGTTACGTCTAATAGTTATACAAAATAGTTTTCGAATAACTAGAGTAATTAACCAAAAGGTAACTTCAAACTACTATCAACAAAATGAAATGTGTCTTCAGCAGTTACATCTAATAGTTATACAAAATAGTTTTAGAATAACTAGAGTAATTAACCAAAAGGTAACTTCAAACTACTATTAACAAAATGAAATGTGTCTTCAGCAGTTACATCTAATAGTTATACAAAATAGTTTTTGAATAACTAGAGTAATTAACCAAAAGGTATCTTCAAATTACTATCAACAAAATGAAATGTGTCTTCAGCAGCTACATCTAATAGTTATACAAAATAGTTTTCGAATAACTAGAGTAATTAACCAAAAAGTAACTTCAAACTACTATCAACAAAATGAAATGTGAAAATACTTGGACAGTTGTGGACTAGGTGGCATTTATAACTACTTAGCAGCTTCTGCTAACATTGCTATTCCTTCTAATGCATGAGATTTTTTATCATGTTGAGTGATACGAACCGTTACACCAAAACCCCGAGGTGTTAGTGAAGGCCGCCCACTAGGATCTTAACATCCCACCACGCTTCACAGTCCAGACTCTGGGCTAGATGTGCGCCCATACGGTGGTGTCCCCTTTGAGCCATAAGAGCCTCGGACGAACACTGCAATGTCGATGTCTCCACCCACTCTGTGACTCGAACCTGGGTGGAGGCTCTGATACCAAATGATACGAACCGTTACACCAAAACCCTGAGGTGTTAGTGAAGGCCGCCCACTAGGATCTTAACATCGAGCCTGCTCTGCCTCCATGCTTTGTACCTTGTTTGACAGCATCTTATTCTTTTTGCTCAAATCCTGGCTCTGCTTGGTTATTTCTCATCCTGAACCTCTGTTTCTCCTTTTCTCCTTAAGGCTTCCTTTGCTACTACAATCAGCTCTTGATAATGAGCATTGGCATCTTCCAGATCTTCCCTTAACCTTTTGTTTGTTGTCATAAGTCTCTCATTTGATTCAGTTAGAAATGCAACCTGTGTTCTTTGTTGCTGTAAGGATTTCTTCAAATTTTCAATCTCTGAGTCCATTTGAATATCTCTATGCAATGTTAAAACTTGATCTGAATGCAATGGGATATCCAACTTCTTGAAAATCAATTCGTCTTCCTACCTATTCCTCATTGCTACTTCTGAAAATGAAACCTTCGAACTTATTTCTTGTTCCATGTTAGGAATAATTATCTCTTCTGTAACTTCATGACATTCTTGAACTGGTTCTAGTATCATTGGATGATTCTCTTCTATGCTTGTCTGAACTTGCTGTATCTTCAATTGTTCTTTGCTTTCTGCATCTTCTTCACCCAAAGAATCCTGAATTATGGTGATCTTCTCCTTCTCTATCTTAGGGTTTAAAATTCTCCTCATACTCAGTCTAAGTTTATTTGTGGCTCTAGTCTTAGGTCACCATTTAGGATTTTCAAGTTCTGCCAAAGATTTTACATCAACACCAAAATCTGGGATATATGATATCTTCTCCTTGGTATTTATACTAGAATAAATTAGGGTTGAGCTCCCTTCATCAAAAATGCAACTATGCATTTCCTCCTTTCAACTAGTAGCATTTTCTTTGTTCATAACAGTAGGATCTTTCACTGTGTTATCCCCAAGAGTATCTTCATGCTTCTCTCCAGTCATGTTCTTTTTCTCTACACCATCATGGTTTATAAACTCTCCCTGTGCATTATCATTCTGCAAATCATCTTGTATTATGTTTTCGACTGCATCCCTTTTGAATTTCTTCACAAAACTAGACTATTTATTGGGCATATGTTTCTTTTCATGCTCATCTTGCTCGATTACAAACACTGACCAAAATAAAAAATGATCCCAACTTCAATTCTCCTTCTACAAAACTGTCACAAAAATCAATTTAATCAAGCCATGATGGAATAATGACTAGTTTGTATGGTCAGCGTGACTTTTGACCCTGTTCGACATCTTTTGAAGGATTTTGAATAGGAAGAATGGTAAATTCATCTTAGATTGTTGATTTAAGCGCAGCAAAAACCTAACATGGTATTTGAATACCGACGTGAACCTGCCTTCATATGTAATATAACTCTGCACGATTCCAATAACCTCTTTCCACTCCGGTTTGAAATTCTTTAAATGCACCCCTTTGCTCCAGTCAAGGGATCCACATCCTGGTATCAGAAACATGCTAGGGTCGAAATCAAAGGGGATATTCTTAAACCATGACTCTCCCTCCAAGGGCACACTGATAGCTTCATAAATTAGGGCTTCTGTTAGTTCAAACTTCAGAGTATTAAAATTTACAGTGCCATTGGTAAGATTCTGAGCAAAAGTGTGGGTAACATCAACATTGAAGCCTGAAATTCACTCAAAGAAGTTAAACCACCCAGTTATTCTGAATAATTATGCACACTCAGGGAAACTTGTGACCCATCTTGTGTCTGTTGGTTCAAAACAAACTATCTTGCCACTCTTACCCATACTTCCTGTAATTAATCATAGACCGGTTTCTTGGAACTAAACAGAATTTGAAATCTTAACAACTCTTAACAATACGTGGCTTCCAAGTTTAAAATTCGTGGCCTTCCCCTATCTTCATCTCTCATCATGAATTTGACAAGTGTTATCATGCAACAAACAGATCCTTAGTGGTCTTCAGTCATCAATAAAATGAATGTGCCAATAGCTTCTATAAAGTCACCAAGAACTTCCATGATTTCGGATTCCAGCAGCAACTTAGTGTATACAGTTTAGTAACTGCGCTGCAAGAATGTCTCCAATGAATATTTTGCAAAAGAAACTCAACATAGAGGTTAAATTTTAATTATAGGGGTTAGGGCATACTTTAAATAAGTATTTTTAAGACTATAAAATGAAATGAAATACTATAACATACTTTCATGAATCTCCATGTCCTTACTATAAGTAATATTATAGGCTTATGAACCTACAATGTGTAGGTCTAGGACCCAATCGTGGGAAACTTAATAGGTCTATGAACCTACAATGTATTGGGTGCATATCCCTAGATATAGGAAACTTGGTGCAACATAGGAATTAATAATTGAATGTTGAAATTGAGGAATAGTGTAATGTCAAAGTATTTTATAATTCATTCAGTGGAAGGATTTTCCCTTTAAAGATGTTACACAAGAAAGACTTGAAGTACTACTACAAAATCCAACACTACAAATGCTTTGCATCAAAGCAATTCAATGAAGAAAGTTTGTTAGGATGTCTGAGAATTATCATCCATACAATTATTAAGGTAGGTTTCCTTATCCTATTGCATAGTAATGTAAGATTCTGCGATAGTTTGGTTCTTGTTGCAAAATTATAACTATTGTTAGATGGATGTTCACCCTTGAAGTTCATTGTGTTAAATGTTGTTATATTTTTACTTTTGTTGACTATATTATTGTACTTGTACTTGCCCAATTTATTGTTGTGGTGATTTGATTTCTAATTTTCATGTAGCAAAGTTTGAATGAACTCATATCTAGTCAGGAATTGCCATTAATCTCAAGTAGAACCACATGCCTTGTTTCAAAGTACATCAACTATTGTACAAGTTTTTTTTCCCTTTGTTTGAGTGATGCATATTCATCGAACTATAATTATCATTGAAACACACTAGTATCATAACTAGGAAATACAACACAGGGTGTGTAGCAGAGAGAGTTGTTCAAGAGTACAATTGAACATTAGTGCACAAAAGCTCTGCTATTTTAACATAAACTATAGCCTTATATCAGTATCCACTATGCAATCTACTAGGTAGGGTTAGGCAATGAAGCAAGGCACCTAGTCCAATGCAAGGCAAGTCTAGGATTCCTAGCATGCTTCAGTATGTCTACATATTTCTAGAGTTTGAAAACTAATATCATAGCTCATTTGACCTAGAACATAGAATGAGGGTTTGAGACAACAAAACTGAAATGTTGTACAAGGGTTTCATATATAGAGTTACCATATTTAGTCTACCATGCCATTTGACAAATCCTATAGGGATCAAGTCCATTTGTTTTCTTATGTGGTGCAAGTATAGAGGTGATCCTGTATTTGGTTCAGTAATGTAACTCTCACTGCAAGAAGCATATAATAACCCATACCTGTATTAATTTGTTCATAAAAATTTTGGTATTAAACACTTGGAATCCATGTACTAGTTGCACCAGCATTTAAGCCAATGAGTAAATGATGGTAACAGCTTTTCCAAGTCAAAAGATAGTTGGACCAACCAAAACAAGTCCCTTGAAGAGACACAAGATGAAAAAAGTCATTGCAAGAGTGGTCTATTGACTACACCCAAAAACCCTTGGGATGGAATAATATGCAAAACATGCAATGAAACCAATGTGAAGATTAAATCCACGCACTCTTGCAATGCATATTATTTACTGCAAAGAGAAAGACAACCAAGAACAACACACATTCCAACATTTAGCTCCACTAAATCACTTAATTGGTTTACAAAATTTTCCAACATATATCATGGATCACCGAGTGACTGCTAAATTCATTTTATTATTGTTTGATAGAACAAACAGGTTGTCACTGGACTATAAATGGGGAAACAAATTATTTGTCAAAAATGATGTGAAGTGCCACATGTTGGGATGGTGCAAGTGGGATCGACAACCATCTTTCCCATCCAAAAAACCACATTAGCTTGGGCCATGATGAGACAATGATAATCCACCTATATTAGGTTGATTACAAGAATTTGACATCAACATAGTCTAGTGGAAAGAAGATTAAACTCTGAGCAACAGAAGAAAAATAATGGCATAAACATTCATGGATGATTGGAAGTTTAACTATGCTTAAAATTATTGAATTTGTTAGGATTGGAGTAGTTCAACTATGATGAAGGATGGATTTGATTGAGGAAGAGTATTGTAATACAATGTTTTCCTCGCTTGTCTCAAAATCCAGATGTGTCTTAGGAAGCATACCTAGATTATAAGATCGTAATACAGATGTATCTTTCACGGAGGAAAGAAACATTGAGGTAAGGCCATAGAGGAAGTCTGTTGTCCAAGCATTGTTGTAAGAAGCAGTCACTCACCGTATCGTGGTTACCTAGGAAGGTTTTCCAACATTTAGAGGTGTGAGAGAAATTGGAGAGTTCGTGCTCGAGGTGAAAGAAATCACTCAAAGCTAAATCTCAATGGATAAAACCTAAAAATTACAGGCAGAGACTCAGGGACCATCTGATCACGATGATCGATGGTTGTGGTTGCATTTGGTTTTGGGATATATCCCACATTGACCATGGAGTTTTGTATCTTGGCGTTTATAAGGCCAAGTCTGAGTATTTCATTTCGATGCGTAGTGCAAAGGATTCTTGGTGGGGGATCTGGGTATTTGGACTCCACGAGAATCTCACCAACCTGGATCCCGGGATGACCTGTCAGGCCCCCAATCCTTTTGGAAAACATGGCGTCGAGGTGGATGGTGACTTGGAAGTAATGTGTCACTGACGTGGATAGTAACGTGGCATCAGGCTGCAACAAAACGTGGATGATGATCATTCAAATGTGGTAGACGTGGCAGAGGATTCAAATGTTGAAGCGTTAGTGTT